>LR812521.1:36268406-36457328 GCA_903798195.1 Danio kyathit | reverse complement strand
TTTTTTTAGATTCTGTCTCTCACAGTGGAATTGCACCTATACTGAAATTCTAGACCCCTCCATGATTTCTAAGTAGGAGATCTTGAAAAATCACAGTGTGATTAAATACTTATTTCCCTCACTGTATATATATATATATATATATATATATATATATAATATATATATATATATATATATATATATATATATATATATATATATATATATATATATATATATATATATATATATATACATACATACATATATATATATTCATCCATTAATTTTCTTTTCGGATCAGTCCCTTTATTAATTTGAGTTTGCCACAGCGGAACAAACCGCTATCTTATCCAGCACATGTTTAAGCAGCGGATGCTCTTCCAGCTGTAACCCATCCCTGGGAAACATCAATACACACTCATTTACACACATACACTAAGGACAATTTAGCCTACCCAATTCACCTATACCACATGTCTTTGGACTTGTGGGGGAAATCGGAGCACCCGGAGGAAACCCAAGTGAACATGGGAAGAACATGCATGCGGCTAAATATCAACTTTGATATAAACGGTCAAGGGAGTAAGTAAGTAGACATAATTGTGATATGAAATTTTCACAATGTCACACACTATAAACTGAACAATTTTGTTTTGTAAACCAATGTTACCAAACATGGATAACATGGATAAATAATGGAAATTAAAAAAATGAATAAATAAATAAATAAATATATATATATATATATATATATATATATATATATATATATATATATATATATATATATATATATATATATATATATATATATATATATATATATATATATATATATATGTTCTGTATATAATATAATAGTCAGATTTTTTAGCCCCTTACACATGAAAGATATTTTAATTATTACAAAAATGTTGCAAGTCCTTGATCTCATTTAACAGAAAATCTTTTAACATTTTGATCAGGCATTTTTGATTAGATTTTGAAAGCAACACTTCTGTGACAACACTGCTGCAGAATCTCTAAAAAGTGATGCAATGTATTGATTTATTTTGTTTTCATCAAATTTTCACACAATATAAACTGAACAATTTTGTTATATTTAACCAATGTTTTACCAAACATGAATAAATAAAGGGAAAGAATCTTAAATTAAAAATGTACAAATAAAGTTGTTAAAAAATAAATAAAAAATAAAAGTTGTTATTCACTGTAAAAAAAAAAATTTTGAGTTTAGTTGATTTTTACCCAAGTACCACACTTGACTCAGTTGAGTCAACTTAAAAACGCTGTGCAGCAAGTCGCCTTACAATTTTAAGTTGAATCAACTTTGAACTTTTTACAGTGCATCGCTATTTACTTCAGCATCGATTTCTCATTTATTAACTTATATAGAGTATGATCACTGAAAGAAATATGCTTTTTGTATTCTACAAGACATGTGCTCCTTACATTGAATAAATGGTGAACAGCATAAACAAAATATTCAACATTCATTATAAAGCTACTTATGTCCATAATACAGTTTACACTATAGAATAAACTCTTTGTAAATGAAACGTAAACTGAAGAATATAAACCATTTCAATCTGTATTTAGGCCACATATAAACCTGCAGGCATTGGTTTGGGAATCTGCTCTGTAAAATGTAAAAAACATGAGGACACACATTAGACTATATGTGTCAGGATTATCATCTCTTTTCTGGCTGTATACCGCGTGTGTTTGACTGCGTTTGGCTCTTATGGTTGATGCAGCACTAAAGTCTTAGTAATGGGGGTGGAGGTTAGATGTCAGTGGAGGTTTATAGGGGAGTGGGATCTCCTGTCAACAGCGCTTTAGACAAATGGCAACCTTTACTTATCCACGCTTTACGGCCCCTGATTAATTAAACATTCCATTAATGTCAAACAGCATTAGTCATGTGAAGATCCTCAGGCTGTGGATTGGAGGCGAGAGAGTCCTGCTCTCAACCCATGTTTGCACTGATCATATATCATGTGTGTAATCGTACATGCCCAGATACATGTACATTTCACACTGAAATTATGACAGATAATGCAATAGGATCAACATACATGGGGATAAAGGTTAGCTGGCCATGTGGTTGTTTCAGAATATGTTAAGCGAGATTGATTTAAATGCCGTGCACTTTTGAAAGTTCAAGACTGTAACTTGCTCTCAGCAAGCTGCGCTGAAAAAAAGGGAATGCACATCTTAAAATGAGCCATGAAGCTTGACAGAGAATGCATTATTTCAGGAAGTATTCCCAAACTGATTTTTTCAAAGAAATCTTTGTCAAAGCCTTGAACCAAACCAACCTACAGTGAGGAGAAGCACAACATTAAATTAAAAAAGTGTAATTTGAGGCATAGATGATTGTGTACTTAATAAGGCAAAGAACTACAATCTCCTGAAGCACTGCGAATGACAATCAAAATAATGACTCATTCATTTTTCACCGCTTTTTCGGGGCCGGGTCGCGAGGGCAGCAGTCTTAAGAGAGAACCTCAGACTTCTCTCTCCCCAGACACTTCCTCCAGCTCCTCCGGGGGGGATCCTGAGGCGTTCCTAGGCCAGCCAAGAGACATAGTCCCTCCAGTGTGTCCTGGGTCTTCCTCGAGGCCTCCTCCCGCTGGGACATGCC
This sequence comes from Danio kyathit, assembly GCA_903798195.1. Classification (NCBI taxonomy): domain Eukaryota; kingdom Metazoa; phylum Chordata; class Actinopteri; order Cypriniformes; family Danionidae; genus Danio; species Danio kyathit. Next base: position 36,454,696 of record LR812521.1, on the reverse strand, counting down.
TGGAACACTTCCCTAGGTAGGCGTCCAGGAGACATCCAAAACCGATGCCCGAGTCACCTCAGCTGACTTCTCTCGATTCCTCCCGGGTGTCTGAGCTCCTCACCCTATCCCTAAGGGTGCGCTCTGCCACCCTGCGAAGGAAACTCATTTTGGCCAAGATCTTGTCCTTTCGGTCATGGCCCAAAGCTCATGACCAAAGTTGAGAGTAGGAACGTAGATTGACCAGTAAATCGAGAGCTTTGCCTTTCGGCTCAGCTTTTTCTTTACCACAATGGACCGGTACATTGACCGCATTACTGCTGCCGCTGCACCAATCCGCCTGTCAATCTCACGTTCCATAAAAATTATGAACAGAATTGGTGACAAGAGGCAGCCCTGCCGGAATCCAACATGCACTGGAAACAATGCCGGCAATGCGAACCAGACTCCTACTTTGTTAATACAGGGACGAGATGGCCCTTAACAGATCGCCTCTGACCCCATACTCCCAGAACAACCTCCACAGAATGCCACGAGGGACATGTGGACTGGTTGGGCATACTCCCATGAACCCTCGAGCACCCTGGTGAGGGTATAGAGCTGGTCCAGTGTACCACGGCCTGGACGAAAACTGCATTGTTCCTCCTGGATCCTAGGTTCAACCATCAACCACATCCACCTCTCCAGTACCCTGGCATAGACTTTCCCTGGGAGGCTGATCCCCTATAGTTGGAGCACACTCTCCGGTCCCCCTTCTTAAAAATGGGAACCACCACCCCAGTTGCCCAGTCCAGAGGTACTGTCCCCTTCCTCCATGCGCTATTGTAGAGACGTGTCAGCCAAGACAGCTCCACAACATCCAGAGACCTAAGATACACAAAATAATTATGAAGAAATATAAAGCTTCTCATTTAACGTTGTTTGTTGTCCATCTCTAAAAGCAAGATATTTAAAGTTTGTGGAAAATATGCATGATCAATGGGCCGGAAATCGGTATGGGCCGATAATCACATTACACGACTCAATCTGTACCTGCTGATCTGGCCGATCTCATGAACCGATCATCAATATGTTCGTTTACACATTTACAAACAGAGGAAGATGCATATGCACACTACAGGTTATACATCCGCAGCACCTGAACAATGCTTCCAAATTGCATTGTTAGTAGAGGTGTGAATTGTTTTGTGTTTACCTTATGGTTAAAGTTGTTGCACATCCGCCGGTTCCCACCTCTGAATTAACGAGTTTGAGCTACTTGTACATTAAAGTAGCGTTCAGGAAAAACAAAACAACTGCGAAAAAACTGCGAAGGAACATTAAAAACCTACTGCCAGCAAGTGTTTCGAAAGTGTTATTGCAGAGCAACACAAACAACACGCAGAAGTTCAACTGCATGACTACGCGCAAGGCTGGCACCATGGGTCACAGCAATCACTCAGTGCAGAAGTATAAATCAGCCTTTACCCTAACCCTAACGGTCTCTCAGTGGTGAGAGACCGTTGCTGGACAACCAATCAGAGTAAAATGACAAAAACTGAAGTGACGAAACCAAGCAAACAACGAAAAAAACAAGAAGGAGCACAAAGAAGTCATCTGTGGTTTTGTCAATGTGGCAAGTTGGACGGGCCGAGAGCTGTGAGAGCGCAACGAGGCGGTTGGTGTGAGTGTTGAATACTGTTAAATACTGTCACCCATGTGCGCCACTTGTCTCAAGTTTCACAGAGGAGCTCTGGAAACTTAAAAGGGAAGAGACGGAAGTGCAAGACGAGAGAGAACCAGGCCTGGAGTTTGTTTTTTGTTATGATTTTAGTTGGGTGGTAGTCATTGTGAGGGACTGTCACCACCATTTTGTTTTATTTATTAAAGTATTTAAAAGTTTGTCAGTTCTCCACCTCTTTCTTCCCAATAGCCAGGAAACCATCATCTTCATTACCGTCACATTTCTTAAATATTTACAAATAATATGGACAGTCAGATCATCAGACATATTCGCATGAGGGAATTCCTCTGTTCTGAGAGACAAAGTACTGGGAAAATGTTAAAAAACGCTGATTGGTTTATCACTTGTATGTGTGCAGCAGTAGTTCCTGTTTCCCTTTCTAGAATGACAATACAGATTCTGCCACCTGCAGGTATGGAAAAACACATCCCATCTAGGTGCAGAACACACGGTCTCATTTCAGTCAGTTATCGTCCATTTTGTGTGTTCACACACAGCTTTTTGCTCTTGAAGGGACCAGATGTCATCATTACTAGTTCTTTGATGTCAACTTGGTGTCATAGGCTTAAATGCCTTTGATCGGCCATTGCTTTAAAAGCCCAACAAACCTGTGTGCTACTGCCTACAATCTCAATGTTGCAAAACATGTTTTATAAAGAAACATCTAATGCTTTTTGCAGAATGTCAGAACAGACTGTCCCAGTCCCTCATACAACTGCAGAAAGGCTAGTACTTACATTTATAAAATGTATTGACCAACCAAAGTATACATCAAATGTATAATCTAGACAGCAAACTGCACTGTACATCATAGCCCTGAGTGTTTTGCCAAGTAGTTAAAAACTGGTTGAAACCAAGGTCACAGTCTGCTCTAAAAGTGTTATTATTTAAAAGTATTTGACACAAACACATAAATATGTTGCTGATGAATATAAATCCATTCATTATAATTCATTATGTCAGGGTTTGATTGGTTAGCATGGCCCTGTTAACCCCTGCTAAAACTACAACAGCTATAGGGATGCAACGATTATAAATTTTGGTTGTACGATTATAGTCTGAGAAATAATCACGGTTTCACGGTTATCACGATTATTATGCATTCATTAATTTCAAAACACTGCTAGTTTAGAAAATCACATGAAAACTCATATTTTGAAGTGTTATTTATTGCTGCTCAGTAAGCAATTAATACAGCACAAAATAATATTAAAAATATTTAATAATATTAAAGTGTAATTTTTACACTGTAAATAAATGACAGAGCAATGAATAAATAAATAAAAAAGGTATTTGTCTAATGCAGGGCTTGAAATGAACTTTTTTACTTGGTAGCACTGTTGCTTCAAACTTCCAAAATTTTAGGAGCACCCTAAAAAATTTAGGAGCACCCACCACTGCAAATTGTATATTACAGATTTATTGCATTTGAAAACAACATCACTCAGAACTAACAAAAACCAGAAACAACTAACTAATTCTGTAATCACTTATTGATATTTGTGCAATAATTCCAAAATGAATATAACATATTAATGATGTCGACATGGGCGTTGCTAGGCCTATTTTAGGTGGGCTGTAGCCCCCCTATATTTCTACTCAGCCCCCCTAAAACTTTTGCGATTAGCTCAAACTGTACACTAAATTATCGCCTCAGTCCCCTGTAAATTTGATTTAAAAAACGGCGGCAGAATTTGGCTCCTCCCCGTCTTTTGTTTTTCATTTGATCGGCAAACCACAGCAAGGTGTGTGTTTATTGATAAATTGTTATAATATCTGCTTATCTGCAGTTCTTTGATATAGATTATCACCTGTATCTCAATGTCACGGAGGAGCAGTCGGGTTTTCACGGCGTTCACCTCATCAACACAGCTGTTTCCTTCAGCAAAAAATGTAACTCTTAAACTCGTAACTCTCAAAATGAACTACCAATATTGAACATTTTACAGTTCATGTGTCGTTAACTATACCATACAGTCTTGCACAGAAAGGATTAAACACAGTGACAGAACCACTTGGAGCAGGGGTGTCCAAACTCGGTACTGGAGGGCCTGTGTCCTGCATAGTTTAGCTCCAACTTCCTTCAACACACCTGCCTGGAGCTTTTTAATATACCTAGAAAGAGCCTTGATTAGCTTGTTCAGGTGTGTCTAATTGGGGTTGGAACTAAAATACCCTGGACACCGGCCCTCCAGGACCGAGTTTGAGCAGCCCTGACTTAGAGAATGTACTCGTTTTAACTGTCACTGAGTCACTGACAGAGATAAAAACAAAGTATTGTCTAGTATTAAAAAAATACTTTTTATTTATTATTATCATTCAGATCGACAAAAATGTGAATTAGCCTGTAGGTTTAAAAATATATATTTATATGTATGTTATTTAATTAGAAAAGTGGCAGTTTATTTATGTAATACACGGAAACAAAAAATGCACTTAAATATAGAAAGTGGTTTTTACTACAGTAAACAAGGGGGTTGGCCTTTTTGGCTTATTCAGAACTTAAATGGTTATGTTTATATATATAAAAATGTTTTACCCTATAAGGAGCTGAGCCCCCCTAAAATGAAAATCCTAAAATCGCCCCTGGATGTCGATGACAACAATAATATACTAACAATGAATAACATTATCATGCTGCCCCAAATGTGCTTGAATGTGAGTTATCTGCTACAAAAAGTTCTACTGTTACATTATGAAAAAAATCTAGGGTTTGCATCAAACAAAAATGAAGCATTGCAGTAAGAAATATAGATTTTGCACTATTGTTTTTATATGCATGTCAATTTAATAACCAGAAAGATCGGACAAAAGAAAGAAAGAAAAGTCTTACTTCTACTACTCTTTTAAAAGTTTTGGTTTGGGTTTGTGTCATTTTAAATGATCAGTCTTGTTATGCACTGATTTACATTTTTCTGTGTTTGTGGAAAAAAAGCAGGCGAGCCGACCCAATATATGAGCGGCGCAGAGCATATGGTTCTCGCGATGACAACCTGCATCCGTTCTTTGTCATGACTCATGAGCCGAAGTTTCAGTATGAACTTAGTAAAGTCGAGCTTTTTTGGCAAAGAGATCTATACACTGTTAGATTTTATATTTAGCGGACATTTGTGCTGAACACGCAGTGAATACAACACATCGAGATGCGGGCCATTAAACAGCTGATCCACCGAGTCTTTCAGCACCCTCTCCGAAATCACTCGATTGATCTCGGCTCAACATTCACCGCATGATCGCTCTCATTGGCGCCAATATTTGCCACTTTAAGTCGCCTTGCAAACCTGTGTACTTTTCATTGCTTCTTCCTTACTTCAGCCGTTTACAGTTCCCGCGGTCACAAAAGCCCCCATCTCAACTAGTGCGCGTGAAAAGCGTGAGCGCGTTGCGTCGCTTGCGCGTCCCTCCATTGGAAATAATGAACTTACACGAGCTTGCCTTAGTTAATAGCCTCAGTCATGCAGTGTGCGTGGTTATTAGTCTCGGTGTACAAACCAGCGCACAGTTGGCATACCTTTGTTTAGTGACTGATGTTTTGTTCTGTGCAGAAACGCGGTGTTGAGAAGCCTTTGCGATTAATTAACCGTGACGAATTAAAGCGCGGTTAATAGTGAAACCGGTTAATCGTTGCATCCCTAAACAGCTATACTGTATACTGAAGATTTCTCTATTGATGGCAATTCAAAAATAATAATAATAATAATAATAATAATAATAATAATAATAATAATAATAATAATAATAATAATAATAATAATAATCATAATTCCTTACATTTATATAGTGCTTTTCTAGACACTCAAAGTGCATTACACATTTTTGAGGGGAATTTCCTCAACCACCACCAGTGTGCAGCATCCACCTGGATGACGCGACAACAGCCATATTGCGCCAGAACGCATACCACACACCAGCTGAATGGTGGAGAGGAGACAAAGTGATGAAGCCAATTATCGTATGGGGGATGGTTAGGAAGCCATGATAGACGGAGGCCAGTGGGCAGATTTGGCCAGGATGCCGGGGTTAAACCCCTATTCTTTTTTGAAGGACATCCTGGGATTTTTAACGACCACAGAGAGTCGGAACCTCGGTTTAACATCTCATCCAAAAGACAGCGCTTACTGAGCAGTATAGAGTCCCTGTCACTATACTGGGGGATTAGGACCCACACAGGCCACAGGTTGGGTGCCCCCTGCTGCCTCACTAACACCACTTCCGGCAGCAACCCAGCTTTCCCATGTGGTCTCTTAGCTTCAGTGGGTGACCATGTGAAAGTTGCAGAGAGCTAGCTGCCAGTAAAATTCACCATATGTTCTGTTACTTTAGTCAATAACAGGTGAGTTAAGTTAGTGTACTGGTGTCTGTTCACCTTCCAAAGGATCACATTTACAGGCTAAAATGAGAAAATGAATCACGAGCAAAGATTTTTATTTATTTTTTTCCCAAGCTACTGAATGCCAAGCTTTGCAGTGTTTTAAATTCATGAGAGTATAAAGCTGTACTTGCATATGTATCTCTAGATTATCTAACAGGACTGTTGATGTCCTTTTTGCACATGTTGTTTCATATCTCTGCTGTATAGAAAGGAATTTGTATGGCCTGGTGTTTCTGTTGACATTTAGTTGACATTTCCTCTGTTTGTTTTTTCTTTTCTTTATGCCCCCTTAGTAGATTTATGTGCTATTTTTTTGTTAAAGTATATATTTTTAGAGAATATACTGGGGGAAAATAATAGATTAAATAAAATCCATGGGCAACACGGTGGTGCAGTGGTTAGCAGCGTCTCCTTACAGCAAGAAGGTCGCTGGTTCAAGTCCAGGCTGAGGCAGTTGGCATTTCTGTGTGGAGTTTGCATGTTCTTCTCGTGTTCGCGTGGGTTTCCTCCAGGTGTTCTGGTTTCCCCCACAGTCCAAAGACATGCGGTACAGGTGAATTGAATAAACTAAATTGGCCAAAGTGAATGAATGTGTATGGATGTTTCCCAGTATTGGGTTGCAGCTGGAAGGGCATCCGCTGTGTAAAACATATGCTGGATAAATTGATGATTCATTTCCACTGTGGTGACCCCTGATGAATAAAGGGACTAAGCGGAAATGAATGAATGAATAAAATCCATAAAGCTTCAATAATACATGCCATTTAAGATTTGATGATAAAAAAATTAGTAAATCAATTTAAAGAGAAAGTAATTTGAGAAATTATTTTAGAAGGATTATTTTAGGAAGAAACATCATATTATAATACACAGTTTGTTTTAATTCATCCATTTATTGACATTGGATTTTTGAATTTGATGCTGAATTTAATCTAAATCTAAATCTAAACCTAAAAATAAATTTGAAAAAAAAAAGAACTGCTCTATGTTTTACAAGAAATACAATTTTAGTTTCTGGACTTGAACATTTCAGATTAGAAAAAAGTTTTGGAAGCAAGAAAAAAAAATAAATAAATAAAATAAAATAAAAAAATATATATATACGTATTTTCATTCATTTTCTTTTCACTTAGTCCCTTTATTAATCCGGGGTCACCACAGCGGAATGAACCGCTAACTTATCCAGCACATGTTTTACACAGCGGATGCTCTTTCAGCCACAACCCATCTCTGGGAAACATCCACACACACTCATTCACACTCATACACTACGGACAATTTAGCCTACCCAATTCACCTGTACCACATGTCTTTGGACTGTGGGGGAAACCAGAGCACCCGGAGGAAACCCACGCGAATGCAGGAAGAACATGCAAACTCCACACAGAAATGCCAACTGACCCAGCCGAGGCTCGAACCAGTGACCTTCTTGCAGTGAGGCGACAGCACTACCTACTGCGCCACTGCGTCGCCCAGGGAGTACAGAATTATTAGGCAAGTTGTATTTTTGAGGATTAATTTTATTATTGAACAACAACCATGTTTTCAATGAACCCAAAAAACTCATTAATATCAAAGCTGAATATTTTTGGAAGTAGTTTTTAGTTTGTTTTTAGTTTTAGCTATTTTAGGAGGATATCTGTGTGTGCAGGTGACTATTACTGTGCATAATTATTAGGCAACTTAACAAAAAACAAATATATACCCATTTCAATTATTTATTTTCACCAGTGAAAGCAATATAACATCTCAACATTCACAAATATACATTTCTGACATTCAAAAACAAAAAAACAAATCAGTGACCAATATAGCCACCTTTCTTTGCAAGGACACTCAAAAGCCTGCCATCCATGGTGAACGGATCAAAACACTGACAGAATCCATCAACATTGCGTGCAGCAGCAACCACAGCCTCCCAGACACTGTTCAGAGAGGTGTACTGTTTTCCCTCCTTGTAAATCTCACATTTGATGATGGACCACAGGTTCTCTATGGGGTTCAGGTCAGGTGAACAAGGAAGCCATGTCAATTGTTTTTCTTCTTTTAGACCCTTTCTTGTCAGTCATGCTGTGGAGTACTTGGACGCGTGTGATGGAGCCTTGTCCTGCATGAAAATCATGTTTTTCTTGAAGGATGCAGACTTCTTCCTGTACCACTGCTTGAAGGTGTCTTCCAGAAACTGGCAGTAGGACTGGGAGTTGAGCTTGACTCCATCCTCAACCCGAAAAGGCCCCACAAGCTCATCTTTGATGATATCAGCCCAAACCAGTACTCCACCTCCACCTTGCTGGCCTCTGAGTCGAACTAAAGCTCTCTGCCCTTTACCGATCCAGCCACGGGCCCATCAAGACTCACTCTCATTTCATCAGTTCATAAAACCTTAGAAAAATCAGTCTTGAGATATTTCTTGGCCCAGTCTTGACGTTTCAGCTTGTGTGTCTTGTTCAGTGGTGGTCGTTTTTCAGCCTTTCTTACCTTGGCCATGTCTCTGAGTATTGCACACGTTGTGCTTTTGGGCACTCCAGTGATGTTGCAGCTCTGAAATATGGCAAAACTGGTGGCAAGTGGCATCTTGGCAGCTGCACGCTTGACTTTTCTCAGTTCATGGGCAGTTATTTTGCTCCTTGGTTTTTCCACACGCATCTTGCGACCCTGTTGACTATTTTGAATGAAACGCTTGATTGTTCGATGATCACGCTTCAGAAGCTTGGCAATTTTAAGAGTGCTGCATCCCTCTGCAAGATATCTCACTATTTTTGACTTTTAGGAGCCTGTCAAGTCCTTCTTTTGACCCATTTTGCCAAAGGAAAGGAAGTTGCCTAATAATTATGCACACCTGATATAGGGTGTTAATGTCATTAGACTACACCCCTTCTCATTACAGAGATGCACATCACCTAATATGCTTAATTGGTAGTAGGCTTTCGAGCCTATACAGCTTGGAGTAAGACAACATGCATAAAGAGGACGATGTGGTCAAAATACTCATTTGCCTAATAATTCTGCACTGCCTGTATATATATATATATATATATATATATATATATATATATATATATATATATATATATATATATATATATATATATAAAGCAATAACTGATAAACCTTTAATGACAAATTTGTTCTGACCTCTGAGATTGTTAACCAACTGTATATGCTTCTGTTTAACCAATTGTTCAATTCAACTTTGAATTCCTAATCATTTTTTTACAACACTCATGTTAACATAATCAAAAAACCACATTACCCATGATGCTGTACAGAAATTTTCTGGAAAGAGAAGTTGTAACATTACTGGTAATTTGCTGTAATGTTGCTCTGTGTAAACACAATAGGAAAATTGCTGGAAAGAGCGTGTTTACGTTTAGAGCTCGCTGACGTAAACGTCTACTCCAGCCAATCAAAACATTCAGATTCATTTACTACTCCGCTGTTTATGAAAAAAAAAGCCTTTGAATATTTTTCCAGACACATTCAGCTGCTAGATGTTTGTCAGATAACGTTTCTATGTTCCTTAAAACATAGAAAAATTATCGATACAATGTTTATGATAAACCGCTGTTTGTTTACCTTGCTCCAGCACACACACATATTATGTACATCTCGGCATGCGAACATGTTCTTTCATATGTTTTCATTGAAGTTTGAAATACTTATCCATCCACAGAATTTGTAATGTCGTCAAATGTGTAAACATTTAGCTGTAATTCGCGCTTCTGCCTTTGGATGTCTCTGGGACAAAGCAGCTGCATGAATGCTAAAGATTTAAATAAAAGTGAAACCATCAACAAAAGCCCGACCCCTTTTATGTTTGCAAATACAAGCGCAGATGTTTAGAGGTCATTTCTGGTTAATGATGTCAGAATTTACAGATATTTTGTAATGGATGTGTAAATGATCTTTTCCTGAAAAATTCAGCACACAAGCTTTCCAACGCAATCTCACAGCAATTCGTAAATTTTTGATTTAGTGGCTAATCCGTATGAATTCATACGATCTAATTCGAACAATTTAGTATGATTTGCTCATCATCCAATGACAGTCGGGTTTAGGGGTGGAGTTAGGTGCCACGCCTCCTTTTTAAAATCGTACATTTTCGAACGACTCAACTCGTACAAATTAGCCACTAAACTGACAAAACGTAAAATACTTACATTTCCTTGTGAGATCAGGCTGGCTTTTCACTCATCATAGCATAAGTGCTTCTGATGATGTGACAATAAAAGTGATTTGATTTTGATTTGATACAAAACCAGCAGGTCATAGAACCTGTTTAACAGCAGTTCTGTTCCTTCTCTTTAGAACTAGTAAAGAACTGTGCTGATATTAGTAACCATATACAATGGTTTAGATAGCACAAGCTCTCAGCTGTGTAAGAGCTCCTACTTGCTCTATCCTGAGCGTGTGTGCTGCTTCAAAGCACAAGAGATTCTGCCTACTGAAACGAATCCCCCCTATCAGGAAGAAAAACATGGCACAGGTTTCACAGATCATTTCCAGGCTCTATCTGATAAGATGTTGACTAACCGTCCCTCTGTGCGACTCGCTGTCACAGTCAGCAGAAACATCAGAGACATTAGACATGGACACAAAATACAGAAAACACGGTGGTTTACTGAGCGGTTGAAGCTCGCGCCTGTCCTGGTTTCAGAGCTGCTGTCATTTACATGCCTTTCATCTTCAAACCCCACATCCTCCAGGGGGAAATGCTTCACTTGAAGATGAAGTTCAATAATTCAGAGACGCGAAAGGGACCAGCGCTCTTTAAGACTTAAAACCAGGGATGCTGATTGAGACAAGTTTAGGGCAACTTGCTGGCTGGAAGTGGTTTGCCACCTGCTCTCTTTTTAATTTGCTGGTGGTGGAGTAGAACGCAGGAAAAGATTGGGTTGGTCAAGAAGATATGGAAAAAAAAAACTGTGATTTTTGAAACATGGAAGAAAACTTCACCTACTATTAGTATCTTTTATACTTTTATTTTAAGGTTTTATTTTAAGTACACTATTAGTATTTAAAATGGCAATATTTTCAATTCAATTCAGTTCAAGTTTTTTTTGTAAAGCTTTTTTTTACAATAATTATTGTTTCTTAGCATCTTTATGGTGCACATTATTGCATTACAATCAAAATCAGGAAAGTTAAGGAGCTCTATTTTAACGATCTAGGCGCAAAGTCTAAATAGCATGGCGCAAAAGCATTAAAGGCTTGTCCGATGTTTACTTTATCTTTACTTTACTTTAACTTTTTACTTTACTCCTTTACTTACGCGGAGTAATGAAACGGTGTTGTACACACTCCACTGAAATCATCCATTTAATTTATAGTTATTTAATTTGTTTGTTAAACGCAAAGATTTGTTTCAAAACTATTTCTAAATTCAGTTCTAATTTCCAGCAAATGAATAAATGATCAATAATAACCAAGTGTGGTCAAAAAAACTGAGTTATAACATATGTCCTATTCTTATGCTCCATATAGTGACACATACGTCTCCAAATCCCGACAGGTGGACAAGTCTAAACTTGTTTTTATTAAAACAAATATAAATATGCATATAATAAATAAAACTGCTAATAATAATAATAGCATTTTACAAATGCAAATAGTCATGAATAAACTGAAAAAAGGAATGGAGGCATGAAGAAGGCATCGAGGTAGTGGTTTTTATATACATGTAGAAAATTATTTTTGTCAACATTTTAACCCTTTAATTTTTTTATATGTGAAGATATTTGTGTATTGCTGTGCATCCTGTGTGCAAACACTGTGTATGTGTTTGAACCCACATAGGCGCATTACTAACCCGATCTGCGCTGGACTTTAGACCTGCTTTTAGTTGGTCACTGGTGCAGTCTATTTCAGTTTTTCAAAATAGCAATGCGCCAACAATGCACCTTAACACACCTCCTTTATAGACCAGCACACCCATGAGTCCACAAAGTGGCGCAAATTGATTAGCTATTTAAACAACGTGGTGCAAAACGTGAAAATTAGGGTTGCGCTGGTCTGAAAATAGCAATAAATTGCTCCAAACACGTCTTGAGCCTTATTGCGCCGGGTGTATGATAGGGCCCAAGGTGTTGTGTAGTCCAGTCTGAAATTAATCAAAGATTGTCTCCACTGTTGTTTTAGTATCATTGAGTAATTTATAGCTTGTATTAGTAGTTTGAATTTCTGTTTACATTTATGTAAATTAATTTGACAGTTTCTACATTTTTTTTATTAAATTGTATGTACTGATGAAACTTGTCTTTAAATGAAAAATAGACATAAGTACCCACAAATTAAACTTCTTACAATGTGTTGTTCTGAACAGATTTATAAAAATAGATTAATATGCAAGTTTTTTTTAATTTTTAATTTTCAAACACTGTTATACAGTATAGGAACAACAATTTAAACTAAATAGATAAAAAAACAGAATAGTAAATAAATAAATAGATATAAAAGTATTTATATAAAATAAATTGTCACCTTAGAATTACAAGTTTCTGACATTTTTGTCAACATTGAGTTTTCTTGTACATATTCTTATATATACGCATATTCTCATATACATATTCCTATTAAATGATGACTTATTTACATTATGTGAAGTTGTTTACATTTTAAGACTTTTTATTTTAAAAACTAAAAAAGGTTTTATCTACAAATTCGAACTCTAGCTTGGCTCTATAAGGTTCTTTCTGTGAGCTAATCAGCATTTCGAATGCATGCACGAGGACCAATCAAAATTTTTTATTGTATTTCTTGAAAAGTAATGCTTCAATGATTAATCTGCCGGAAAAAACCTTATAATTCCAAGCAGAAAATGACATTTTAGAATTAGATGGTTCTATCTGCATTTGCCCTGTTATTTTACCCCAATTTGTAAATTTAAGAGAGTTTTGATGATTTACATTTAGAGTACATTTAAGGTCTCTGTCATGTTAATGTACAAAAGCGAACTGTTTCAGACTTATTGTTTGCTTTATGGAATGCAAAAACTTTGAAGCTCAATATCTCAAAATCATTTAGAACACAGACAGAACCTTATAATTTCGCAGAGACAAAATAATTAATAATACTAATAGAGTAATAACACACTTGTCTAGAAACATCCATTTTCCATCAATTCAACAAAAGAGTCACAATCTAGACCAGGGGTGTCCAAACTCGGTCCTGGAGGGCCGGTGTCCTGCAGATTTTAGCTCCAACTTGTCTCAACACACCTGCAAGGAAGCCTAGTAAAGCTGCAGTCACATAGAGTTTGAGTATGCGAAATTCTGTCGTGAAAAGGGGCGGGATTAAACAAGATGATTAGACATTTAAAAAAGCGAACGATTGGTCCATATTTTAAATTTCTGTCCAGAGAGGTCATGTTTTGATTCTCTATTGGTCTCACGCACTTAAGTGATGCGATTCCGCAGGTCAGAGTTCACCAAGCTTGAACTTTACAACGCAGCGAACTGCGAAACTTGTCGCATGAGCTTGCGTTTCTGGTCTGACGCATTCACGTGCGTATGAATGGAACTCTATGGGGAGAAAAGTCCGGTGTGACTGCAGCTTGATTAGCTAGCCTAGGTGTGTCTGATTGGGGTTGGAACTAAACTAAACTTTGGAGGACACCGGCCCTTCAGGACCGAGTTTGGACACCCCTGATCTAGACTCTTTAAATTATAATAAATACCTTGTATGTAGACCAAAATATCTGAATTTAGTTTTTCAAAAAAAGGTCTTCTTTTCTAAGCAAGGCAAGAGGTCATCCTCTTTTTCCATTGAGATACATTAGGACTGTCTTCTTTTTTTCCAAGGACATGTAATTAATAAAATAAGTTAGTGATGAGATACTGAAAATCTAAACGTTTTACATGTTTTTGTTTGAATTGTGATAATAAGTAATTTACAGAGAATATAACGATGTTTAAAAACTTGCACTTTCAAATATATGTGTTTTCAGGCTTCCCACAATGCTGTTGTCATGTAAATGAACAGCCAAAATCCATTTTCAGGTTTTAATTAAAGTCATTGTCGTGCAAATGCAATTTCACTGAGAATGAATCATAAGCAGCTTTTACTGGGCTCTAAGTAAACATGAGCTCCTCTTCACCCTTCTTTTTAAATTTCAGTGTAGGTGTACAAGCATTAGCATTCAACTACTGGCGATATGTGAAGTAATGTTGCAATTAACGGTTGCAACTCCCAATTTCCATTGTCAATTCTGTATTTGTTAATGAACCATTCACAGTTTGCAAGGTGACAGCTGTAATCGCCCTGCATTCTGTGAGGTGAAGCTGTAATTACCCTGTGCTATCCATACTTTTCCATTGCCTTTATTTACATTGGCAACACAGCGTAGAAGAGTGGTGCAACCTTAACACCCATCTGTCTGAAATGTATTGGGTATATGTGCAATGGCTGACAGATAAATACTGCCTACTCCTCTGTAATTTAAAGACATTAGGCACATTCACACAGGCCAGGCAGTGGCAGGAGGAAACGCTTTAAGCAGCTCCTTCATTTACTTTAATTTACTTCATTGCATGTCTATTTGTATATAAATATGTATCTTAAAGAGAAATACATTTGCATTTCAATTTGAAGGAGACTTTGACAGGTGTTTAAATATTTGAATTAGACAGACATGTGATGTTTCTGGGGAATAAACATTATGCAAAGCTTATTCCTAGTCCATTCACTGTCCGGCAGACTCTAAAATACTTATTTAACATGTGGGGGGTTATTCAGAGAGCACTCGAGAAACGGTTTATTTTCCTGCAGTGCTAGTATATCTCAAGAGATTAATGTACGGTTGATTAGCATGACCTAGTTAGGCTCTGCTATAGTACACATTTCTGCAAATATTTCAAGCTAAGCTGTAATATCATGACTCGGAAGCTGCAGAAAAATGATGTCACTAAAATGATCAGTGTCATCATGACATTTAGCGTGTTTGAGTTCTTGCGGTGACGCTCAGACTGATCAGCGTCTGACTTGAAGTGCACATTGGTTAGTAATTTTGTCAGATTGGAGACAGTGCTGACATGTCACCATGACACATGCCATCAAAATGAGAGACCTATTTGGAGAGGACTTAGGGTGCTTGAATATGTCCCACAGATTTTTTTTTTCCCTATTCATCCTTGTATACTGGCTTTGACACCCTACGTTGTATAAAGCAGTATAGAATTTAAAGGTGTCACAGAATGAATATCTGGACTTACGAGGAAGTGGCATACCGTGAGCCTCAAATATCAGTTTCCTGGTTTTCATCTAAATCCTGTGAGTGTAAAATCCTGGTGAAAAACAGGCCAATTGGAACAAGTCACATACTCTTGACTATCTACAAGGGATCATTTATTTGTGTGCTTATGATTGGCTATGACGCTTCCTAATGAGATTACAACAATGATATTTCTTTCTATATTTTTAAGTTTATTTAAGCTTGTATTTAACATACTATGTATGTAAGACTCTTATTTTGAAAATAGGAGAGCCAGGGAGACTACAAATGAAATGTTTTCTGAAGCAGGCAGCCATGCATGACCATAGAGTACTCACAGCTAGCAAAATGCAGGATATACGGATTATCCATTTATTCCAACATAGGTTCATTCTGAAAACTTAGCCTTACAGTATATACATTTCTAGAGATCGCAAATTATCTAGCCAAAAGTACGTATGGCTGCATTTTGTCTTTAAAACGAACGATACGGGAAGGTATGTTGCCATTCCTTCTCTTGCGTACCTACTGACCGCTTACCTCCGTATGGACGGCTTTTCCACTGTTACCAGTTTGTCCGGTAGCTCACCATGTATTTGACTTGAGACACAGAACGGAGTTGACCATGACAATGGAGTTTCAGTCTAGTAAAGAACGGTTCCAGAAAGCAGGTAAGACAAAAACATAAGCTAAAAAATAAAATAAGTAAATAACAGGGTGAGAATGTGGTAAAAATCTGAAAACATGGTAAAAATCTGGCTCCCGTAAGGGCTTTTCTTTTTCTGGATTGTTTTTTAAAACACTGCGGTTGGGTTAAGGAAAGGGGTGGGTGGGTGGGTAAATTGGTGCTTCTTAAAACACTATTGGTTAGGTTTAGGGAAGAAGGAGGGTGGTGGGATCGGTCAGTTGGTCAGTCAGTCAGTCAGTGAACAGCGGCCTCTGGTGGATTTGCGTGAGAACAGCAGGGGTGAATGGCACTTGCGAGAGAAATTTGAGATCTGAAAATACATACACAGCGGCCTCTGGTGGATTCACGAAAAACAAAAGTTGCAAAAAAAACGTAGCATAATCAGAATGAGCCTGGGTTGAGATTACAATAATGATACTTTTTTCTGTATTTTTAAGTTTATTTAAACTTGTATTTGACCTACTATATATGTGAGACTCTTATTTTAAAAACAGGAGAGGCAGGGGGACTAAAAAGGAGGTTTTGTGAAGCAGGCAACAATGCATGTCCATGGAGTACTTACAGCTCGCAAATTCACAAAATGCAGGATATACATATTGTACATTTATCCAGCGCCACCCCAAAGAAGCATAAACGCCCAATCCCAATTCTATTTTTGTACCCCTACCCCTTGACCTTTGAAAGAGAGATATGAGATTCATATGAGATCAGACAATGGCGACCGCTGTAGTTTATCCAGTTGCTTTATTTTTTGGTATTTATCTTCAGGAAATCACTGAAGGCATATATCATGTTATCATAACGATCTAATGTGGCAGTAGGCTCGTAACTGTACTGTGTATTTCCACAGTGGCCATATTTATCTATTTAAACACCCAAAAACAAAATTAACATTATAGCAGACACTGTAAAAAGCCCATTCCCAGCCACTAGACCTTTCTGACAGGGTATTCGGATGTCATCGAGTGTCAGAATGTTGTCGGACTACTATACAGGAGTTATTATTAGGGACTATAGATAGCGAAATTTAGCAGTTTTTATTTTAGCGTTTTTTTTTAAAGCATGACGTAAAACACGAATGCGGTTATGAATATATTAAAACATATTCTTGTTTGTTGTAAAAATTCATAATAATGACAAAAAATACTAATTTTCTGCATCTCCTGACTTCCATGTGCAGCCATGGTGCCATTGTAGATGGTGTATTCTGGGAATTTTTTTTACCCTTTGGTTTCGAGTGTGGTCCTGAAAAATCTCAGTTTCAAGGGGTATCTGGCCTTTCCCCTTAACCCTACGCTTTCAAGCTAAAGAGAATTGGGACACCCCTACCCCTTCACGTGAACCCTTCACCCCTACCTTTTCTCACATGTGTGAGATAGATAGACAGAGAAAGAGAGCAGGCACTGACACGAGCTGTAAAGCATCACATTAGATAGAGCTCATAATTATTCATGACTCCAAACATGGTCAAAATCAAGCTTTTCACTCTAGGGGTATTTCCTGTGGTTATAAATGAGCATATAAAAGCATTTCTGGAGAATAATTGAACTTACAGTTGAAGTCAGAATGAATAGCCCTATTAGCTCTTTGATTATTTAAAAATATTTCCTAAATTATGTTCAACGGAGCAAGGAAATTTTCACAGTATGTCTGATAATATTTTGTCTTCTGGAGAAAGTCTTATTTGTTTTATTTTGGCTAGAAGAAAAGCAGTTTTTAATTTTTAAAAAATCATTTTAAGGTCAAGATTATTAGCCCTATTAAGCTATAAATTTTTTCGATAGTCTACAGAAGAAACCATCACTATACAATAACTTGCCTAATTACCCTAACCTGCCTAGTTAACCTAATTAGCCTAGTTAAGCCTTTAAATGTCACTTTAAGCTGTAAAGCAGTGTCTTGAAAAATATCTAGTAAAATATTATTTACTGTCATCATGACAAAGATAATATAAATCAGTTATTAGAATTAGTTATTAAAACTATTATGTTTAAAATTGTGTTGAAAAAATCTCTACATTAAACAGAAATTGGGAAACAAATAAACAGGGGGGCTATCAATTCTGACTTCAACTGTACCTAACCCACATACTATGTAGATATCACAGAACAATGAATCAGTGCTCTCTCTGAAACCTTCAAGGTAAAGGTAACATCACCAAATGCAAAATTACATATAAAAAGATGAATGCAAAACCCATAATGTGACCCCTTTAAGCATTTACAATCAAATAATTGTACAACACCATATGAATTAATTCTATCAGTGTTGTCTTTGTTTGAAAAGTACTGCATCTCATCCACTTCACCTTGGATAAGTTATGCAAACACCGCTCAAGCACAACTGTGAGAAGTTCGGTAAAATCCAGCCAGTCGAACACATCTGTTATTTACCTGCAGCTACAAATAAATATTGTCACATGGCAGTTGTGGCTTATTTGGCTAAAAAAGCAGAAAGAACAATGTGACTGTAAGCAAAGACGGCAGAGTTTAATGTCAGTGGCTGTATTTGAGCATCTAACAATAAAATATATAAAATCAATTATTTTAAGTTGAATACTTTGTTATTTTGTATAAATGCATAATTTCAGCCATGATTTGAGTTTGTATTATTGCAATGTTAAATGCTTAATTAAATATTAATCATATAAAAGTATTTTATTAATTGTAGGTTAACACTGTATGGTTTATAATTCTAATTGTTCATATGTCTGCTGGATTCTGGAATTACCTGGAAAATTCTCATTGTTCAGTATGTTCTGGAAAAATGTGCTTTATTTAGCTCAGGACCCCTTGAGAATAACGAAGTTAATCAGAGCTGTACAGTTGAAGGGAGAGGATTTGCGACAGTGGCGTATTATTAGTATGAAATGCATATGAATGAGGTTATATTTGCTCTGACTCTAAATGCTTTCTGTTGTTTTTAATTTTCCACTCCAGTAAATAGCAGAGCTGATGAGAAATGCATTAGGATTACACCTATGCCATCCAGTTTGCTTGTATTTAGGAAAATGAAAATAAATAAAAAGATATAAATAAGACTAAAGTAGCTTTAAGCTGGAGTTGATTCGAGACCTACTGAGGGTGCAGAGCTCAAGCACTTCAATGTTTTGGACTTTGTCCTGTTCAACAGCTTTCGAAAACCAGAATAATGCTCAGCTGATGTCAATCTGGACGGCTGCTGGAAAGGACAGAGAGCGGAATGGTCTGTTTAGCAGAGCCCAGCATTGGAACAAACAATATATAATCCTTGAAAATTTATAAAAGAATCCACATTATTCAAACATTTAATATTTAATATTACACGATAAGCTAAGTGCATTTATAGGTTATACTTTCCATTTAAAGTTCTTAATATGTCTGAAAAAGCCAATTTTAATGCATGATTTGACTGAGTTTTTGTTTGAACCACCAGGTGTCCCTAGCATATGGTGTTTTGAACACTTTGAAAGAGCAAAACATTTTGCAAAGCAATTGGTTCAAATGTTTTAAAGCTTTAAAATGCTTAATTTTTCCCAACACTAGTTTAAGATGTCTGAAATGATACATTCATTCATTCATTTATTTTCTTTTCAGCTTAGTCCCTTTATTAATCACGGGTCACCACAGCGGAATGAACCGCCAACATATCCAGCATATGTTTTACACAGCTGATGCCCTTCCAGCTGCAACCCATCACTGGGAAATGAAATGATAAATTGAGTGTGAAATCAACCTTCATTAGGAATTCTCTCCATTCTTTCTAACTAACTTTCTAACTCTTTCTTTTTTCCCCAGGAAAAAGTCAGCCTATTTGTAGCAATAATTATAAAGTGTATTGATTGCAAATGTCTAAAATCTATCTATAATCTTTGCTGAGGTACTTTTGCTCATCAATGAGTACAATGATTGACTATTGACCATGTTATCTGTTCATTTTCCAATTGCAAATGATCAAAAGATTCTGCATTATTTTTAAGCTCTAATGAGCAACAACTTTTCAACAGTACACTCAAAAAATGACTTTTGCTGCTGTTTCAAACTAATTTAAAATGAGATCAATCTATATTCAATTCCCATACATTTATTAAAACAATTAGGTTAACGTAATCAATTTGTGTTGGTCAACATGACGGAACTGTGAAACCCAGCATTTTTGATGTATGTTGTATGTAACCCAATGTTGGGTCAAAATATAGAAACAGAATATGGGTTAAAAAGTGTAAATTTAAAATTAACTGAAAAAAATTAACCCAATTTTGAGTTTGTCTATATTTGACTCGATGTAGGGTTACAGTATTTCAAGCGAGTATTTTTACACAAACCAACCACTTTATTAGATACACCTGTTCAAGTACTCATTAATGCAAATATCTAGTCATCCCTTCACATACTCATGCGACAACTCATTGCATTTAGTTAGGTTACTACTGATCTACTAGTATTTTGATGCACAGCTATCTCTAGGCCTAGGGTTAACAAACAATGTTCCAAAAAAGACAATATATCCAGTGATATAGTGTCAGTTCTGAGGTCAGAGTTAAATGGCCAGATTGATTTATCTAAAGGAAAGGCAACAGTCACTCAAAGAACCACCTGGCAATGTCAGGGGCTGTTTCTCAATTCCAAGAACCCAGAGAACGGACTTGCGTTCTTGTAAAGACCGGTCTAGCCAGGTCACCTCAGAAGAGCGAACTCGGGAGACTGCGAGAACAGATAACGCTTCCTGTGAGAAATGAGATGCTGCGTTCTTCCTGATGGTCACGTGACCTTCACACATTTTTAATGGAAAATGATTTAAACACTACAGCATTCATACAACGATTTATTGTTTTCCCCCTTTTCAAAATATATACTATGCATAAAAACTTTACAAATATACATTGCACAATACAAATAAAACAGATTTTAATACGAATTTCAGCAAATAAACACCCTTAATGTGTTTATTCCTTTATTAAAATTTTCATGGTAATGCTTACTTTCACCGTCTCATTTAGGGAAACTCCTGAGATAAATAAGTTATATCTCTGAACTTTAATAATAAATTTATATAAAATGCTGCGCTTCCCACCTCCAGCCGCAATGACTTCTGGGACTTCTAGAACGAGTTCAGTGCTCAAGTCTGCATTAACGCATCCTCGATACTTAGAACACATCCAGGAACTTTCACATGTCCTCTGTTTTTGCAGTCTTGAGTTTTGGAACTGAACTATGTCAGTTGATGATGACGTTACACGAGAACACAAGGACACAAGATCACTGAAGAATGCACATTGAGAAACAGCCACAATCTTTAGCGACCTAATCCTTGTAGATCGCTGGAGAACTACACACACACCATACTAAAGAATTGCGACTCCCAGAATGCACCTCGCACACACCGGTTCCTGATTTCCACTGATTGCAAATACACGTAGCTGAAGCTATTCATGGACTAATTCAAGGACTATACAAACAGCACACACACACACCTGGGCTGAGTCTTGTAAACTGTTTGGTGAACTTTACACCATGTTTTTCTTGCCTTGTCTTGCCTTGCCTGACCCGACCCTTTCTTTCATTCGCCTGTTCATGACTACACTCTGGAATTCCCTGCATGTATTAGTTTGCTGCTGCTCTGACCATTGTTTGTATGACAACTCTCTTGAATAAACCTACATTGGATCCTCAACCAAAGTCCCTTTAAGGCAAGTCATTTCATTCAGCGGCCATCTTTGAAACACCTCTCGGGCAGTATGCTTGGGCTTTCTGTCTGAATGGGGAAACATCAAATTCTCCAAAACTGTTTGCCAAGCTTACAATTAAAATTACATATTTGGAAGCACCAATAAAAACTATAAACTGTCTCTTTAGTTTCATTTCTAAACGTCAGAATCAAACAAAATCCGCATATTTTAAGGTTGATCGAGCTAATGTGCATGTGCACTCAAAAGGAATGAGATCCCGACACCAACCTCATTTATGGCCATTCTACACAAGATCATCCTCTTGATTATGATCGTCTGATTGCGCTGCTCTTCTGAAGTAATTCACAACTTGGTCTTGATGGCGAATCTTCTCCAGAAATGAAAGTAACTCTTTGTTTACAAGTTTGTGGGTGTTTGAGTAGTTGCTGCTGTCGTGTGATGTGCGTTTGACAGGATGGACTGCACCTCGCGTTCGTTTCATGCAGATTACAAAAACCAAAAAAATTTTTGTTTTCAAGTGCACTTGGTTCATTTAAAAGCATATATTTCAAACTTTATCTGGATATATTTCTTATGTCTGTGAAGCAAGCATTTGCTGAGATTCCAGTGTTATTTTTTACCACCAAACTGTCACAAAAGCACACGTCTGGTACGAGCTTCTTCGTCAGTCTATATCGATCGCTGATTGGCTCCTGTACTAGTAGGCGGGGCTTCATTCGCCATATTGACTTTACACTTTTCCCCATTTAAAACTATACGAGTGACATGTCTTGTGTATTGTATGGTCTTTGCCTTAACTCCGTTGTCAGCATCTATCATATAACAGGCAAAGATAAAATAAATCAGATATTAAAAATTAGTTATTAAAACTAATCTGTTTAGAAAATGCTTAAATGTTCTTAAATGATGTTTTAAAAAAATCTTCTCTCGCTTAAACAGAAATTTAATAGAATTAAATTTCAACAGGATGACAAATAATTCTGACTTCAACTATACCTACATTTTTAAAATCATTTATTTAAAAAAGCTACATTAAAAACATTTTACTAGTTTGCCATAACACAAACTAGACGCACACATTGTTCATTATAAAGCACATAAAAGAAGCCAAACTTGCATATTTGTTAACAGCATGAACAAAATAACACTAGAAATAGCTTGTGAATAGACAAAACCCAGGACCTCCAGTGACTCCAAATGTTTTTCAAGAGAACCAGAAGAGTTGCTGATGAGGCTTCACATGTGATGTTTGTTTTCGCAGTTCTCATTATCTCCTGGGTGGTGTATTTATTATTATTTTTTGGCCCATCCAATTACAGTGAAAACTCACAAAGATCAGAGAGTCACACTGGGAGAATTTCCCAGTTAGAGAGCCTTTAATGATTCACTTCAATATGTGATCCCAGAATTATATATGGCTCTTATGTACACAAGCTCACCCACAATGGAGGAGCAGCAATGTTTCTAGTGAGAAATAGTTTCACGCTAACAATAAGCCTCTGTGCTTATAAGCTGCAGTGAATTCTTTATTCAGTTGTTTTCTTTAATTATTAGCTGGAATGGCAATATGGCTCTGAAGTTATCCAATAAAGAACAGATGTTCGTGTAACAGGCGACTGCATGAGAAATTGGTGCATTGAAGCAAATGATATACATCCCTAAAAAAAAAAAAATCACACTCTGGAGGTTTTACCATTCAGATATTAACACCTTTTGTATCTTTTAATAATCGCTGTTACCTGCAGGACATATAGAGTAGTTCAGCTTTTCATACTGTTTTTCTGTACATGCTTAATGAGAGCTGGTGTGAGACTACCAAGCTGTACTCTAATGAAGTAATAAAAACAAATTTTGTAAATGAGGTAACCTACTTTACAGGAACACAGTTACAGAGACTGTGAAGCAAACTTATGTGGTCTATCTATTTTTGGTGAAGGACAGTAAGCTAACCTAGAAAATGTATGAAAACTGTCCTACCTTTTATTCTGATGAAATCATGAAGGCAAAGTGCTTAAAGGGATCCTGTCATTACTTGCCCTCCTCATTGCAAACCTGTATTACTTCTTTCTATTTCTCCTGTGCAAAAAATACACTTGTGCTACTTAAAAATAATTCTGGAAACCATCATTTTTCAGGATTATTTGATGAATGGAATGTATCAAGCAGTGTTTCTCAGTAGCATGGTGGTAGTTATTAGTCAAGTAGCGCAGTAACGTTCACACAAGCTACATTGACTAATCGCAGATCAATAAGTTACAGCACCGACATTCACGGAGCTGTGAGGCCAGTGTAGCCAATAAAAGTAAATCCATATAATATATTGTATATATTGTGGCAGACCTGCCGGTGTGGCTTCAGTGTTGCCATGGAAACGGCCCCCTCACCGTAATCACTGCTCCTCACGTGCTGATCAGGGACAGCTGCTGCTCATTGGAAGGGGAGTATTTAACAGACGCCGTCATGGAAGTCTGCGAGCAAGATGACAGCAGGAAACCCGCTGAGTTCTCTTCTTCCACTGGGCACCCTGATCGACACTTCACACTGCACTATCCCTTGACCCTTGTACACTTATTCACCACCCTGCACATGCCAGCGCACTTATTCTTTGCTCCACTCCCTCAATAAACACCCCTACGGTGATTTTCATTGCCTCTCTGTGTCCGTGTGATTTTTCCCCTGCGAATATATATATATATATGGGCTGGGGTTGACCCCCTAATTAATGCTTGATCCCCCTTGAAGAATGTGAAAACAACATGTACGGGGGGTAAGTCCTAAGAAATACTTTGTTCTGATCTGCATCTGAATACTAATATTACTAATTAAACAATAGATAATATAAATATACATTTGACCACCCTTATAATGGATTATACCACTGTAAATGCATAATCGCGTCAATTAATCTAAGCCGATAGACATGGTAAGGGTTCACAAAAGACTTTTCTTGTAAAATAGTTGTTTGTTTCTACGTATAGCCTAAAAGTAAAGTAAAATTAGATGCGCTGTTTGTATAGTTTGACCTACAGTATCCTCTGAAATGGCTAATCACAGGATATTGTAGGTCAGAATACACAAACTATCCCACAAAACACTGAAAAATCAAATATGTTACTATAATGAAGTAGATGTCATTTAATTTACTTCACTGAAGCATGTATCACATCAAATAATATTATCAAAAAAGTTGACCCTCCTGATCGTCAATGTATAATTCGCACCCTGGTATTTATTATAGTTCATGACAGCTACTAATGATACTACATTATGTAGTGTAATTCATTAATGAAGTGTTGTAAATATATACAGGTATATACAATATGATGCTTATTCCTAAATTTTTCCCTTTACAGTACTATAAATTACTATAGTATTTTAAATGTGTAATACCTGGTTTTATTGGATTTTTTGTTTTTGCTGTTATATAGTACACAGCAAAAATTCCATTGTTAAATATACGGTTTGATTTTTTTTGGTGTTGTTCAGTGTTAAAACCAGAGTACATTTTAATCCACGAGTGTGAAAGAGCGTATATTTAAGAGTTTTTCTTTCAGTGTTAAACTTTTAACCCAATATGAAGTGTATTTCCCACTAGGGATGGGAAGTCTAGTTTTTTTTTACTCAAACCAGTATGTTTTACTTAAACTTGAAACACGTCTTGTTGCATTTTAAAACGCAAAGAGTTGAATGTATTGAAATTATTTCTGAAAAAATTAATGAACATTTCATAAATTAAAACTATTTTTAACATATTTGATCACTGTTATCTGTCACACACAACAATTGATAATATAGGAAAAAAAGGTAATATATTAACACTTTGAAGAGTAACACACTCCAGTTCGACGTAAGAATAAACTCTTACTGTGTTAAAATGAACTCTGAGAGCAATGTACAAATTTCACACTTTAGAAAGTGTTATTTTAACTTCAAAATGGAGGGAGTCATATGTACACCCAAGGAGTGTTAAGTTAAACTCAAATTGAGTTAAATGTACACTGATTTTTTTTGCAGTGTAGAATTTGTTTCAGTTTAATACAGCATATTAATTGCAGTAAATAATTGAACTGAACAATTCTGCCTCAAGTGTTCCATTGATAGTTTTATTGATCACTAAGTTATGATTGACTTAGATTTAAGTTGCTTCGATTTAAAAATGAAAATTGCAAAAAATATCTTAGATGTAGCTAAGCTACTTTGCCGAGTAGCTTTTAGCTTAGCTTGCTACATTTCCCAGAGGGTAGCTTTTAGTGTAGTTAAGCTACATTTTAAGTAGAGCAGCTAATAGCTTAGCTCACTACGTTTTTCAAGTAGCTTGCCCAACACTGGTATCAAGTAACAACTCATTGCAATTTAAAAGTCTGTACTGTCAATTTTGTTTGAATTAATAAATTTTTGCTATTTTAGTTGCAGATTTGCCATGCTAGTAGAACTTTGTTTTACAAAATAACCAGAGCACTTCATAAAAATCATATTTTGTGAAAAATATCATAATTGAACAATACCAATGACTGTAGCATGATCAAAGATTATTTTTCAGTCGAAAAGGATTTAAAAGCATACAAGGCAAGCTTTGAATACTTCTGCCGGGACCTTCTTGGATCTGCACTTTCACCATGATGGATGCTTATCGTTCTCAATGCCATTGAAGTTTTTAGACTGTAGCGCTGTCTCTTTTCAATTTGGCCAGAGGAGAACTGGTCCCCAAACTGATTCTGACTGAGTTTCTCTCAAGGTTTGTTTTCAATTTCCACCAATTGGCAGTCACAGCACTGCTACCTGCCTGATATGTTGAAGTTGTCCCACAAAGTGAAATATTTTTATGGATTTTATCCTTTTTATGTTCATCTGTGTAAAGTGCCTTTGACACAATCTATATTGCATAAATCTCTGTAGAAATAAAGATAAAGATGAAGGCCACATGACATCACTACTCTCTCACAGGTCTTCACAAGTCTCTCACACTGCAATTCGTCAGTCTCTTTAAACAGTTAACTGACTAGTGTTTCTCATCTGTAACTTTGTTGCCAAGGAATTTCCAGATTTTCAACCAGGTTTAGTTCAGGACTTCAGCTTAAATTAACGTTTTTACTTGTTTTATTGTGGGGATCATTGTTCAATTTATGTTTTAATGAAAAAAATTAATTAATTAACTGTTCAATTTATGTTTATTTCTATTACAATGCTTTTACAATGGAGATTATGTCAAAGCAGTTTAACATAGAAGTTCTAGTAAGTTGAAACTGTGCCAGTCCAGTTTTCAGAGTTGTAGTTCAGTTCAGTTCAGTGTGGTTTAAATTTCACTGCTGAAAGTCCAAACACTGAAGAGCAAATTCATCGATGCGCAGCTCTACAAGTCCCAAACCAAGCAAGCCAGTGGCGAGAAACAAACTTCACCAATTGACGAAAGTGAAGGAAAAAAACCTTGAGAGAAACCAGACTCAGCTCACGACCATTTCTCCTCTGGCCAAACTTCTTGTGCAGAGCTGCAGTCTAGGCGCCGGAGGCTGGAGAACGCTGGACGTTTATTGTGGAGAACTGCAGGTGTGAGTAGGTCACTGGCAGGTGTTTAGGCTGGCCCACAGGAGCAATATGGAGACTCGTCTGTCACTGTGGTCTGGTTCTTCATGATCATTACTGGCTGATTGGGTGATAAATATAGGGAATAAACAGCATGATGCTGAAGGAGCTTATGAAGAACATCTGCATCAACTCTCTCGTGTAGCTTTATAAGAAAATACATGTTTGATAATGAACATAATGTTTTCTGTTGGACCCAAATAAACTGGACTTGCTTTCATCACTAAACTGACATTTGCATCAGTTCACTGTCCACACAACTTACTCCTCAGCAAAGGCTAGTTTTGATTCTTCCTGCTCATGAAGGTTTGGTTACTGTAAGGCTTTCAATTTAGATTTTTTTTAAATATTGAGAGACTCTACAGGAATGTCAAGATCTTTACCCTACTCAGTGCTGAGCTGACAAGCAATTCAGTTTGCAGTGTTGAACTGATTGTCCAATGAAATTCTCAGCATTACTTTATCTTCCTGTGAATTTGTCCTCTGTGGTTGAGCAACTTTTTAGGGGACTTTAATAAGATAATAACATTGTAAAATTATGCAATAATCTAGAAATCCCAGATTTGGAGAGACAAAAATATATTTTCTATGACTGAAAGTATTGTTCCTTTAGTCTTCATCTGGACAACCTGCTGTCAGAGGGTTTCATAACAGCTCACCATCTTGCACAGTCAGTGAAAACTGTAAAGTTAGACTGCCAGTTAAACAGGGTTTGTCAGACACCATTGACACCAATAACTTGGAGGAATCTGAATGTGTTCTGTAATTTTGAACAGTGTGATTTTTCAATACACCAGGTACATTAAAAAAAATGTCTAAATTAGTTTTTACTTTGGATATGTAAGTTTTTTTAAGTGTTAAAGACATATTAGTATTTTTATCCTCGCAAATTTAACCTTTTGGCTAACCTTTTAAAAACTTTATTCACTTTAGCAACAGAGGACAGGTCTTAACATCCATACAGTCTATTATAGCATAAAGCAGGAGATAACATTAATAACATTGCATCTAACTGTAGAGTATTTTAATCACTTCGCACTTATTTGTGTATTTGTCAGGATGACGAGAGACCTGCTTAAAGACTGCTTCACCAATTGTTGTGAAGATCAGTGTACTGGGCAGTACTACAGGAGAAGATGATGCAAACATACATACATGCAGATGACCCCATCATTCTCTCTGAGAGGACTTTTAAATTTGTTGGTTGAAAAGTTTAATTTAAATTAAAGTACTCAATGAAAATGTTTTTTTAATTACGAAACAGTTGCAATGCATCACAAATTATATAAAATAATATTTTATTTAACATTTTGAAGTAAAGTTCACTTAGTATAACCAAAGTCACTTTAGGACAAGTCATTTGCCAAGCTTATGACTGAATTTCAGTTTAGGAATCACCAATAAAACTAATCAACAACCATCTCTTTAGTTTCGTTTTCTAAATGTTGGAATCACACAAAATCTGCAGAAACTCACGTCTGGTCCAAGCCCCTCCCCCAGAGAATTGTCAGTCTATAGCGATCGATGATTGGTTTTTGTACTAGAAGGCGGGCTTTATTCGCCATATAGCGATCGACGATTGGCTCCTGTACTAGAAGACGGGCTTTATTAGCCATATTGACTGTTACACTTTTCTCCATTTAAAACAATTTGAGTGACATGTCTTGTGTATTCTATAGTCTTTGGTATAACTAAATTAGATAACTATAGGAATCTTAAATAAGAAAAATTAATCTATAAATTGTACTATATTTAAAAAGTACAACTCAAGTAAATTTTACAAAATAAAAGTCAATAAAATTTACTTGGAATTGACTTTCTAATTTCTAATTAAAATGTACTAATAGTTATGGTTAGTCTTTCACTTGACAAAGCTTTGAAGATTTACCAGCCTTTTCTGAGTCCAAAAAGTTTCCAAGCTTTTTTCAGTTAAACCCAACTCCTTATTTTTTTTTTTACAATGTATCCAAATTAAGCTTTTTATACTGTGCATTAAAATATGTTAAAATATCTTTAAAAACTTCACAGTGGTGCAGTGGGTAGCGCAATCGCCTTACAGCAAGAAAGTCGCTGGTTCAAGCCCCGGCTGGGTCAGTTGGCATTTCTGTGTGGAATTTGCATGTTCTCCCCGTGTTCGTGTGGGTTTGCTCCGGGTGCTCCGGTTTCCCTCGCAAGTCCAAAGACATGTGGTATAGGTGAATTGAATAAACTAAATTGTCCATAGTGTATGTGTGTAAATGCAAGAGTGTATGGGTGTTTCTCAGTATTGGGTTTCGGCTGGAAGGGCATCCGCTGCGTAAAACATATGCTGTATAAGTTAGCGGTTTATTCTGCTGTGGCGACCCCAGATTAATAAAGGGACTAAGCCGAAAAGAAAATGAATGAATGAATGTTTAAAAACTGCTCTTTTACTCCTGTTGGGTAAACAACAAATATGACTAAGCAGTGACCTTGAAAATTAAAGCTAATTGTATTGTTCTCAAATGTTTTGAAATTCTCTGTTAAAGTGTATTACAGAGATCAAAATGACTGTTTATTCATTTAATCAGTCGTGCTAACCTATGTGTTTTTTTAGCAAAAGACAGCATGCTAAAGCAGAAAATGTATGAAAACTCTACTTTTTTTCCAACGCTATCTCACAGCAATTCGTAACTTTTTCATTAGTGGCTAATTCGTATTAATTCGTACGATCTAATTCGTACAAATTAGTACGATTTGCCCATCACCCAATGGGTTGGGGTTAGGGGTGGGGTTAGGTGCCACGCCTCCTTTTTAAAATCGTACATTTTAGTACGACTGAACTCGTACGAATTCGTACGAATTAGCCACTAATCTGACAAAACGTAAAATACTTACGTTTCCTCGTGAGATCAGGCTGTTTTTTTCATACTGACAAAGGCTTTTTTTTCATTCTGACAATTGTTCAAGGGGATAATTCTCCTGTAGGTAACAATCCTGTCATCATTTACTCTCCTTCATGTACTTAGAACCCTCTATGGCTTTCTTTATTCTTCGGGAACATAAAAGGACAAAATTTTTAATGTAATGGGTGCTATATTTTCAAGCAAATGCAGGGAACACATTAAAACACCATAAAAATATTCATAACTGAGGTATGACACTGTCAAAGCCACACTGAAACAGTTAGGTTGTACAAAATCTCAAATGACTGACGATCTATTTACTTGCGTAACAATTGGCCTTATTCGTGAAACATGAGCAGAACAGATCTCTACCTAAATGATTCGTGAAACTATTTTTAAATAAATTGCCGCATGGAGTAGAAAGCAACAATTCACACAAAAGCGGTTTTGCAAGTGAGCTTCACAGAAATTCGCTCTGCTCATGTTTCATGAATGAGATCTATTGAGTGTGGCACTTTTTGTGCTGAGCAACTTTTTAGACAGTACAGCTTCAGAATTCAACTCACGCTCTCTGCCTTCAAAAACACTTGAGCAGCGCTCCGTTAGAAATATCAGGGGAGAACACGCAGGCAAGAACATTGTTTTGTATTGCAGAGACCAACTGAGACCCTGACGCTTGCTCTTAATGTCTCTGGGTCAATGATGTGTGAGTGTGTGCAAAGTTCTTGGAAAACTCTTTGTATTCATATAGGGTTTCAATAGGTTTTGAAAGAGAAGAAAGATGAAAAAACTTTCAATTTGATGGCTCATTTGATTTAAACATCAAGTGAAATGCAATAAAAGGTTTTTCACACCACTGAACACCGAACATTGTTTACCTCATATTTATTTCAAGAAAAGAACTCTAGTCTTCGGTGTCATTTTATACAGAGCCAGCCCTAGGCATAAGGAACTAAGCAGCTGCTTAGCGCCCCATAGCCACCAGGGGGCCCGCAAGAGCTCAAGAAATAACTTTGACATTTATTTTTTGATTTATTGAAACTAATATCTACATACACTGAAATTAATATTTGTTACAATGTATTTATTTTGTAAATACATATTTTTACATTGTACTTATGCTTGATTAAATACTTCTTATAATTACATCTGTACTTAATTTCTGTAATGACATTTACATTTAAATTGCTGACCATTCTTTAAATATAATACAACATTCCGCAGTAGGTACATTGTATTTATATTCTGATGTAAGTACATAGTAATTAAGGGCACTTAATATAAAGTGTGTCCAAACACCATAATTTCAGCCACGATTTTGTCATTTGAGACAAATTTAGGCAATCCTAAAAGATTGCTGAAATCCTATAGCCTTAAATCAGTGATCTTTAATCGTTGGTTTGACATGTTCACAGACAGCCGCTTAGTGCCCATTGCGATCAGATTTTTCCTCAGATGAAGTTCTGGCAGTGTCAGAAGATTACAGACACTTTCCTGCAGTGTGACAACAGCTGCGTTGAGCGTCAATCCAAGAACCAATAGGAGCTCTGAATTTGATGACGCAATCCATGCACAGTTCAAATGATCGCGGGGAAAAGTCAAAACTGTTTTTTTCTCCCTGGTGTGCAAAATTGCTGCTACAGATTGTTTACGTTTGCTGTGAGGAATCATTTCAGAAAACGGGATACGAGTGGATGACGTCAAACTCTGGGGGCGTTTTCTTTCATGTTTAGCACGTCTCCATTGTCGTTCAGTCTGACTTCATGACAGCTAAGATCTTACAGTGTGACATGGGAGCTATGTTCGTGCAGTCTGACATGCTACAATCGTTCAGGATTATAAATAAAAAATGAAAATAAATAAATAAATAATAAATAAAAAAAAAGAAAAGAAAAAAAAACACAGTGTGAGTCGGCCTTTAGTTCATTTAAAGGTAGAGATTAGTAGACAGTAGCTATGTTTCCATCCAAAAATGTGAATGAACTTTATGCGCAAAACTGGATTATCGCATAAAAGACGTGCGAATAAAGCTGCGTTTCCATCCAACGAGTCAAAGCGAACAAAATCGTCACTTCCTGATTATCTGGCGCCAAATATCAACAGTAAAAACTGAATTTACAGCAGTAGAAGAAGTTGCGTCAATCTTTTCTTTATATAATAAATGACTTGCGCCTCAGAAGGCAATCCTGACATGCAGTGAACGCGCGGTGGCGTTTGAAGGTGTCAGACACGGAGCACAGACACTCTTGATTCTGGATGTCATTAATAATATAATAACACTAACCCTTAAACGGTAAGGCGTTTTAAAATGACAAAAACAACATTTCAGATGGTTTATAATGTGCTCAGCCTGCTGGTTTGTCCATTTACACACATTTTCATCATCACATGATCTCTTATAACAAAATCACATGACCTTTTTTTAATGCGCACACTGGAATTTGTGCGGTAAAAGTGTTTCCATCATAGTTTATGCGCATCTTTTCTTATCGAATAAAAAGTTAATCCTACTCAGTCATGCGCATATGTTTTTTATGCGCATTTTCAAAATTTATGCGCATCTTGGCGTTTTCATCAATCGTTTTTTTATGCGCATCTCCAAAATGCGCATAAAAATAGGTGGATGGAAACATAGCTAATGAAGCAATATTTATAACAATGAAGCTGTAGAAACTGTCATAAAGTGCATGTGTCTGGATAAAGCCCCTCCTCCAGAGAATCGCCAGTCTACAGCGATTGCTGATTGGTTCTTTAATTAGAAGGCGGGACTTCCTTTGTTAGAGCGTCCACATTGACTGTTGTATTTCCCCCCATTCAAATCTATACGAGTGACACATGTGCATTCTACAGTCTTTGCCAATATAGATGATGCATTACATAAAGTAGCCCACAGAAATTGGCACTAATGAGATATGCAGATATCCATCTATGATGTGTCATCCTAGGTGCGAATCTTAGTGACCTAAATATTCCCCAACTGGCGACATCCTTTCTAATTTATGTAGGGCATAATCTGCCATTTTGTGTGTTCCACTTTTTCCCATTCAAAGTAAAATGAGTGCACCACTTTTGTACATCTAAAGCCTTTGATACTGACCATAATGTATTTACTAACCAATAAAATAATGTAAAGTGTTTTCAAAATCCAGCCTTTGTAGAAAAGCAGAGACATATTAAATTCATCAAATGCTCTAGTCTGAAGCCTCACATCCAACATGAAACAACATGAAAGTTGAATGATGTGCTGGACAGACTCATAAACCCTTCAGCGTACAGTCAGTTGTTCCCTGTGCGCTGCCAAACAATGAAACAGCTGTTGGACTGATACGATCCCAGCTTCAGGAACAACAAATCAGATTAGCTTGAATCCAGCTTTTTTCTTCAGGGTTTAAGCAGCAGAAACGAGATCACAGCTGCGGGAGAACTGCAGCACGGGCTCTGTGTCTAGCACAATACGAGAGGAGTGAGGACTGGGAGAACACAATGAAATTTGCTGAGCTGAGCGAAAGGTTTTGAAGCACAGAGCAATGCTAATTACAGCATCTGCCAGCTTTAATTCAAAGCCTGGAGTCACGGCACCATTAAAAACCAACAACAGCATCTCACCTAATAGCAGCACATTGTTGATATACTATTATTACATGTGTTTAAAACCGGATATCAGAGGTGCGCAAAGACCAAATGAAATTCTGGCACCTATGCTTGTTCTGCTTCATGTAACATGATCAGACAGTCTTTTATTCATTGATCGGTTGTTTGTTTCTTGCTCCTGGCATGTTGCTAGATTTTCTAGTTTGTCTAATAGACTTTTCATTGTTTCACGCTATAGAAACATGATCTACTATATTGCAACATCCATCTCAGAAATATGAGTGTGCCAATTTAAAGACGTTTAGCTCTAGCACGCAAGCTGAAACCACAATCGCCCTCCCTCGAGTCATAATTTACACTCTAAGATTCATATACAGTAGCTGGAGGATAGCGATATACTAATGGTTCATTCCAATTTAATGGATCCATATACGAGGCGTGATATAGAAGCAGATTGAGGTTGACATGAGCTTCTACATGTAGAGGTATGGCTTGCACTTGGGACCATTTCCATCCGTGGCATTGAAATATAATGCATAATTCATGCTGATAGTCTGTATGCATCATAAGAGTTTAGAGACCCAAATTCCAGCACAGCTGTTGTTCCTTCAGGCCATACAGGAGCATAAAAACAACCACATCCATCTTTCCATAGCATGTCATGGCCGTGTTGTTTATCCAAGATGCATTTTGCTGAAAACAATGTCAGACACCAAGCAAAAGATGTAAATGTTAGCTGTCGTTCTGCATTTACACCTAATCCCATGATCACTTTTGTCACAGAGTCTGCCACTTCTCTCAACGATGGATCGGCTGAGGTTTGGAGATGTTTTTTTCGAGAACAGTAGCAAAAGAAATATAGTTTTTTTGTACTGAACTACATCATCTCTACACCGAATGCAATTGTCACAGCTGGTTGCAGGAAGGGAGAGTACATTCAGGATATTTTAGCAGCAGACATGTTTATTAACAATAAATCAAACACACAGTGGAAAACGCAAGAAGAAGCAGTAAAACAAAGCAGAAAAAGAACTACACAATCAAAGTGGTTTTCATGCACATTTTGGAAGTAAAACCTCAAAACTTAAAACCTCATAAATTCAGTTTGGTGTTTTAGATAAATAATTCTGTGAGATGATTCTGTAGTCATGTGTTTATTATTCACACTGAAGCGAAGAAGTGCTCTCTTTAATTTACTGTATTTCTTCTTTGTAGGGAATTTACAAGTTTACAAGTTACAGTTTCCAAAAGTGAATAATACTTGGGTTAGTGTTTGCTCCATACAGCCATTTTCATTTCTCAGCTTCACATCAGGCTGCTGATAAGCTTGTCAGGCTTAATTCTGTAATAACTAACACCTGCAGTGGCTGTTCTAGCTTAAATGACACCCTGGGCGAACCACCCCATATACACCATATATGCATATTTATTATGACAATTCTATAAGATAAAAAAATGTTTTATAGAATTATCTGTTCATCTTAGGTCTGACTCAATGCTGAGAATTAATGTTGTTAAGTAGGGGTATCAAAATTAATTGTTGCAGACGCGGACAATTCGGTATCGGTTCAGTAATAATCATATTACCCCCTGCTCTCCCCCCACTGAGCATCATGGACAGCATTGTGGCAGCAGTGGAGTCATTCAGGTTCCTGGGCACCACCATCTCTCAGGACCTGAAATGGGACACTCACATTGACTCCATTGTCAAAAAAGCTCAACAGAGGCTGCACTTTCTTCGTCAGCTGAGGAAGTTCAACCTCCCAAAGGAGCTGCTGAAACAGTTCTACACCTCCATCATTGAATCAGTCATCTGCACATCAATAACTGTCTGGTTTAGCTCAGCTACCTAATCCGACCTCCGAAGACTACGTCGAATAGTTCGGACTGCTGAGCAAATCATTGGTACAACCCTCCCTACTCTCCAAGAACTGTACTTATCCAGAGCGAGCAGAAGGGCTGCCAAAATCACTCTGGACCGCTCACACCCAGCACACTGCCTGTTTGAACTTTTACCTTCTGGTCGACGCTACAGAGCACTGCGCACCAAAACAGCCCGACACAGAAACAGTTTCTTCCCTCAGGCAATCCATCTCATGAACACTTGATGATAGTAATTGTGGAACCAACATCACTACCTGCTATACACTTTTTTTATACACACATACACTTACTTAACAACACACTTTACATGCCAATTTGCACATAACAGCTGCACATATTATGTTGTTTATAGTAATATAGCTGTACATACACTTGTCAATTTGTATATTTGCATTCACTTTTTAAAATATATTATTATCTGTTTTTTTAGTCCTGTCTGTAATTCTGTTGCACTGTAGAAGCTCTGTCACGAAAACAAATTCCTTGTATGTGTGAACATACCTGGCAATAAAGCTCTTTCTGATTCTGATTCTGATAACCGGTTATTATGTACTGAGGTCATTTATCTCATATGCGATATGTCGTCGTAGCTTACTATGGCGAGGGAGGTGAGCGTGAGCATTTACAAAGCTCCAACTACTTAAAAATGCGAGCGCGTATCTGAATAGTTTTCTCCACCGCGTCTATCATGGATCAGTTGTGATCGCCACTGCCGTTTATCAGTGTTTATCATCTGTAAACAGCGCCAGAGCGTTAGAGCCAATCACAGCCCTTTCTGTTGAGCGCATGACCAATCATAGGGGTGTGAGAACGAATTCACAAGACAAGGCTCAGAAAGCGAACAGGATTTTTATATTTGTTTATTTGCTATAAATGCTCATGATATTCTGTGCATGTTTTTAAAGGTACAGTTTACAGTATTTATACCTCCACTTTATTTCATTTATAGAAAATAACTTTCAAATAATTTTTGTATCTATTGACAATAACTACAGTACATTGGGAACTGCATCTGAAATTTCACTTCAAAAGGTCACAGTACAATATTGAGCATCACCCATGTACATAAAAATAAGTTTAACCATAGTTGGCCAAAAAAAGCAAACATCTAAACAAAATCAGAGATACAGCTTGCTTCAGTGCTAATATTAACACTCTTTTCAGTTGCTCTTGCTTTTAATGTGAATAAATGAGGGCTGAGAGTAAAGTGTGTTAAACTGCTACAGTGCTTCAAAAGTTTTGTTAAAAAATGTTTTTACATTAATTTCATAGCAGAACCTAAGTTTGATTTCAAAATGCTAGTCAAAGCAGTGAATTATCTTTTGAAGAGCAGAGTGATGGTGACTAGATGTGCTCAGTGTTGTGTGTCGGGCGAACTCAGAACACTAAATTGAAGGTGGACGATAAATGCTTGCAGTGGGACTACTGGGATATATTGAATGTGACTTATGACCATAATAGTGAATAATGGAGGCTGCAGAGTTAATGTCCATTAAAGAAATGAGATTCAGACAATAGGGCTCTTACATTACTTTATTACTTGTATTATACTTTGCCACCCACGACATTATTAAAGAGACAGTTCACCTAAAAATGAAAATTCTGTCATCGTTTTCTCACTCTTCACTTGTTCCAAATCTGTTTGAGTTCATTTATTCTGTTGAACACCAGAGAAGACATTTATTTATTCATTTCTATTCCTTCGGCTTAGTCCCTTTATTCATCAGGGGTCGCCACAGTGGAATGAACTGCCAACTTATCCAGCATATGTTTTACGCAGCGGATGCCCTTCCAGCTGCAACCCAGTACTGGGAAACACCTAAACACTCATTCACACACACATGTTTGTTTTTGTGAAAAGTGGGTACATTACATAGGCTTCCATTAATTTCATACAGATCAAACCGTACAGCTTTACTCTCTAAAAAAACTCATCCTGTGTGATTTATAAGCTTTTTGAGAAGTGAGGA
This sequence comes from Danio kyathit, assembly GCA_903798195.1. NCBI lineage: Eukaryota > Metazoa > Chordata > Actinopteri > Cypriniformes > Danionidae > Danio > Danio kyathit. The sequence goes on along the minus strand of LR812521.1, from coordinate 36,417,169 downwards.
CGTCACCAATGTCCTCATATTTCACCTCCTTTTTGTAATACCTGTGTCATACCTATGTCATTAAACAGATTTGTGTCCTGATATGTCAAAAACACGTACACACACACACACACGCACGCACGCTACGTCCAATTTAGTTTATTCAGTTCACCTATAGCAGTGCTTCTCAAACTGTAATACATGTACCACTAGTGGTACGTGGGCTTCCTTCTATAGTGGTATGCGGAGGAATCAAATATGTCATATGTACATGCTATATATATTTCAAAATGTATCAAAAATTATTTATATATGAATATGATGACATATAGCCTATATTTCTGAGGTCCAGGCAACATTTCCAGGTGTTGATGAATTGGCTACTATATGTTATATGTTAAGTTTTTTTTTACTTTTTAAGAACAGTAACCTTTCATTTTTATGTTTTAAAAAGCATATTTTAATTTAAAAGTTGACGATTTGTTTCTATTTGTTTGTTTGTTCTTTACATACTGTATAAGCACAGTACAGTGTTATTGTTCAAACTATTTATAATGTTTAAAGTGGCTGACAATAATAAGTGAAGTTTATTTATAAACTAATTTCGAGAGGATCACGTGTTATGATTGAACACGACTGGTTCTGCATTAACTATGTATGATCCACCAATCAGACGATTCCTAACCCACTATAAAGAGCCAGGGTTTCTCACTACAGTCATCTTCGATTTGAAGAATCCCCCCTTCCATCCCTACTCCTCCACCTTTTCCTTCATAGGGCGGCACGGTGGCCCAGTGATTAACACTGTTGCCTCACAGCAAGAATGTCACCGGTTCTAGTTCTTTAACTGGCCGGCTGTTGTTTCTATGAAAAGTTAGTATGTTCTTCCCGTGCTCGCGTGGGTTTCCCCAGGGTCCTCCGGTTTCCTCCCACATTCCAAAAACATGCACTACAAGTTAATTGATCAATCTAAATTTAGCACTACAGTCAAACTCTCATCCAGCAGCATATCTCTTCATAACAATCATTTTCTGTCATCAGCTCTTAACAAAAAAGGGGAGTTCTCGAGATCTACCTGAGCTCAAAGCTCCCCTCTCGCCCTGCAAATGTGAGGGAGCCCAGGGCTCAAAGACCTTTTTAGCTCAGGGCTCTCTCCTGGGACAGCATGCCAAACTTGCTTATAATCAATCATCAGCTAAGTGTGAACTCTTAAAATATTTTGAATAATAGGAATGAATCTGCCTCGTTTTTAAACTGTGCAGTGCTGTAGCTGCTTCATCAAGCCTACTACGCTACTGCATTTCAATACTGCTCATTATTGTGGTACTTTGAGAGACAATTCTTTTCTGAAGTGGTACTTGATGTAAAAAGTTTGAGAACCACTGTCCTATAGCATATGTCTTTGGACCAACATAGGCTCATTCTGAAAACGTAGCCCTATATACGTTTCTGGTGATCACGAATTATGTAGCCAGAAGTACACATGGCTGCATTTCGTCTTTAAAACAAATGCTAGGGGGCGTTTTTCCAGTAGCTCGCCATGTACGTCAATGGACTTGAAACGCAGAGAGGAGTTGACCACGATGACGGGGTTTGAGTCCAGTGAAGAACGATTCCAGAAAGTGGGTAGGACAAAAACAGAATCCAAAAAAATTAAATAAACAAGTAAATAACAGGGTGAGAATGTGGTAAAATCTGCAAACGTGGTAAAAATCAGACGAGGGCTTTTCTTTTGTTGGAAAACTATTTAAAATTGTCGTTTGGGTTTAGGGATGTGGGTGGGCGGGTCAATCTGTGCTTTTGAAAATACTATTGGTTGGGTTTAGGGAAGAGGAGAGTGGGTCAGTCAATCGGTCAATCAGTCAGTCAAACAGTTGGTCAACAGCAGCCTCTTGTGGATTTACGTGAGAACAGCAGGCGCAAATGGCACTTGCGAGAGAAATTTGAGATCTTAAAAAGCGTACACAGCAGCCTCTGGTGAATTCGCGAAAACAAAAAACTGCAAAAAAAAAAAAAAAAAAAAGATAGCACTTTGGAAATATACGTTTTCAGATTAAGCCTGAGTTGCTTTGGACTGTGGGGGAAACCGGAGCACCTGGAGGAAACCCACGCCAGCATAGGAAATATATGCAAAGTCCATACAGAAATGCCAACTGACCCAGCTAAGACTTGAACCAGCAACCTTCTTGCTATGAGGTGACAGTGCGAACAATGTGCTAACATTGATCAATTTAGCTTACATAATTCACCTATACCACATGTCTTTGGACTGTGGGGGAAAGCGGAACACCCGGAGGAAACCCATGCGAACAAGGGGAGAACATGCAAAATCCACTCAGAAATGCCAACTGCGACCTTCATGCTGTGAGGCGATCGTGATACTCACTGCGCCACCGTGACGCCCCTTTCTTGCCATTACAATTAACTTAATAATATATTCAATTAATTATTAACTTTAAAAATAGTAAAATGCAGGTTGTTACAAAATTGGTTGGACTGTTTGTTTAAGTCTGCGGGTATGAAAAGACAATGCGATATCAGGAGCTGACGCACTGACTGCTGTGTTGGTGCATTGCAAACCAAGCCATATTCTTCACTAAGAAATATAAAGCTGCTTGAGTCTTGGCACACTGTCAGGTTTGATTCAGGTGTGGATGCAATAGTCTGTCACACCTTATCAGCATCCACAGTCTCAGATATACATTGAATTGAAGAGTGCTGGATCTTTGCTGAGTAATAGACACTTGAGAGATCAAAAAGAAAAATTGAAAGCTCAACCACTATAGATAGCTTTACCATCTGCACTTTGCTGTTTATACGTTTTAGTTCAATTTAGGTTTTCTATTTGTTTGTTATTTTGCATATGTAGCATACAGTGCTCAGCATAATTGAGTACATCCTATTTTGAAAATGAATATTTCTATTCATTTCTCAGTGAATATAGGCAATGTATTTTGGTGCATTTAAAAAAAACAGATTTATAAAACAGATATATTTATTAAAACAATATTTTAGTCACCAAACATATTTAGAAATTAAAGGGTAATACAATTAAATTCAAGCAACATAATGCAAAAATGAATTACAACCTACGAAATATCAACTACATTTTTACATTTTTTGGCTTCTCTTGATTTTTCCTCTTTATTTAATTTGTATTTAATATTTTTCTATAACATATAAATTTGGTTGTACTAGTTTTTGGATCGTTATCGTAAGTTATTTTGTTAGATAAGCTCCAGATTTGGCTTCAGTACTGACTAATCTAATGTATATGCACAAATATAATATTGTATAGCTTCCCATTTAAAAACATGAATTTAAAAGATAGATTTGTGAGGGGTGTACTTATATATGCTGAGCACTGCATACTGTATGTGTGTGTGTAACAAATTATAGAATTTAATGACCTCATCATTTAAACTTGAGCTTTTCTCACTGTATTTATTTTTATGCCTATAATAAGCTCTTTCATTAACCATGATCTAAGAATGTGTTACAAAGTAAACATTCTTTGCCTGCTTAATTAACTTCAATGTATTATTCGTCTGAGGGGGTTTTGGTTTCATTTGCACTTGATCTATTTCAAGTTCTATTTACTTCTTCTTTTATTTGTTTTCCTTTATTGCATTTCATGAAGGGAAAAATATTGCAATAACCTTACAAAAAGATCAAGTTCTTGATATATGTAGACTGTTTAAAAATGACACCAAGACAAAGGGAAAGTAGTTTCGCTGTAAGCTTTACTTGGTCTCACCTCATGCTTATTATTAATTAGCCGAGGGCATGTGTTAATTGCTTGCTGTGATTTGGTAGTACCACATGCGGACACTCAGAGGCAGTCATTGTGTGTCCTTTTGTTACAAGTTAAGCTTGCTAATTGAGGGTTGTACACTGTTGCCAGAATGATTAGAATGGACTTGCAGACTTTCCTTAGTAAATGAGGGCCAATCCTTCAGTGGGTCAAATCCCAGATGACTGTTTATGTAACAATGCAGCGACTTCAATAAAGTAATAGCTCGTCATCTTAAAAGTTAGAGCTCCAATCAGAAGCAAAAAGTGAATCTCTTTATTTCATTATTCATTCATTCATTTTCTTTTCGGCAAGGTGCCTTTATTAATCTGAGGTCGCCACAGCGGAATGAACCGCCAACTTATCCAGCATATGTTTTACGCAGTGGATGCCCTTCCAGCTGCAACCCATCACTGGGAAATATCCATACACACTCAGACACACACACACACACACTATGAACAATTTTTAGCTTACCCAATTCACCTATACTGCAGGTCTTTGGACTGTGGGGGAAACCGGAGCACCCGGAGGAAACCCACGCCAACATGGGGAGAACATGCAAACTCCACACAAAAATTGCCAACTGACCCAGGCGGGGCTCGAACCAGCGACCTTCTTGTTGTGAGGCGACATCGCTACCGTGCCGCCCTCCAAAAGTACTTTAACACTTACAATTACAATATGCTTGCATAATGGCACAAATGACATCTGTGATGTGTATTATTTTCTATATACTAAGTACTATTAAATTAATTTTGTTGCATTATATTTGTGCAGTGTCGCATAAATAAACTTACACAAATACATATTTCTCAGTATACAAAATAAACTGTTAATACCAAAACATTTACATAATTCTATTTACATCATTTAAATGAATTTAACCCACAAAACAGCAGATAAATGTAAATTTAAGTTTCTCCATAAGTAAACAAACTTGAAAAAAATCGTGTCAATATTTGAAGACTCCACAAAATGAAAGCTAACTATACTGTATGTTCATGCTAACAAAGAACATACGATTTTTGCATATGATACAGTAAATATCATATCCTTTATTTGCAGTTTTAATTGAGACATTAAGGTTCTATTTTTAAGATCATAACTATTTTGTACTTGGTAACTACACTACCTGACAAAAGTCTTGTCGCCTATACAGGTTTTAGGAACATCAAATAATAACTTGACTTCTAGTTGATCTTTTGGTATCAGAAGTGGCTTATATAAAAGACAAAGGCCTCTAGATTACGCTTATTTTACCAAAATAAAATATGATCATGCCTTGATTTTTAATTATTTAATTAGGACAGTAAGGTCTGACTTTGGTTAGACAAAAGTCTTGTCACTTAACAGAAATAATGTACAGTATAGAATATAAAGTCATGGTGCAGTGGAAAAAGAATTAATATTGTGTATGACTTCCATGAGCTTGGACGACTGCATCCATCCATCTCTGCAGTGACTCTAATAACTTATTAATAAAGTAATCTGGAATGGCAAAGAAACTGTTCTAGCAGGACTCCCAGAGTTCATCAAGATTCTTTGGATTCATCTTCAATGCCTCCTCCTCCATCTCACCCCAGACATGCTCAATAATGTTCATTGTCAGGTGACTGGGCTGGCCAATCCTGGAGCACCTTGACCTTCTTTGCTTTCAGGAACTTTGATGTGGAGGCTGAAGTATGAGAAGGAGCGCTATCCTGCTGAAGAATTTGCCCTCTGCTGTGGTTTGTAATGTAATGGGCAGCACAAATGTATTGATACTTCAAGTTGTTGATGCTGTCATTCACTCTGCAGATCTCTCGGACGCCCCCATACTGAATGTAACCCCAAACCATGATTTTTCCTTCACCAAACTTGACTGATTTCTGTGAGAATCTTGCATCCATGCGGGATCCAATAGGTCTTCTGCAGTTTTTGTGATGATTGGGATACAGTTCAACAGATGATTCATCTGAAAAATCTACCTTTTGCCACTTTTCTAAATGATCAACTAGAAGTCAAGTTGTTATTTTTTGTCTTACAACTGGGATCGACGACAAAACTTTTGTCAGGTACTGTATTTTATCTTTAGATTTATAAAAGAAAATCAGGGTCAAATATTACAGTTTAAATGAAAATCCAATTGTTTTGGGTATTTTTGCTGTTCGCATGAATTGATGTTTGCAAAAAATAAAATGAAAGACACAAATTTCTTAATTTTACTTACCAACTATAAGCAAAGCATGACATGAGCCTACAACATCAAGAAGCTTCTTTTTAATTGCTTTAAAAGCCATATAGTCAATGAATGAACACTATACAGCAAAAAATGTTTGTTGAAGTGGTTTCAGAGCCAAACGTGCAGAATAGAGCCTTTAGTTTGAAGAGTTTGCATTAGTACAGAACTCACTTCAAGGCTGTACTTGACTCTCATCATTAAAATCAACAGCACTCTAAACCTTTTAGCCTCTCACATATGCTCGCTGCTGTTACCCATTGAAGTGACATGCTTATATGGTTATGAGAACAGTGTGCTGATGTAAAAGACTTATATCCCTGAGTGAATCAGAAAATGGTTTTATGCTTTTCTAATAAGCTATCATGCTAGCTAGGGTAAATTAAAAAAGAAAAAAAAGAAAGAAGAAAATAAAAACATTTTGTACTCTAAAAAACTTTTAAGAAACAATATGTGAATTTATCTCAACACAGTTGCATTTATGCACTGAAAGTTATGCTTTTTTATTGTTGATATTAAATAATTTAGTCGCTTGTTTGTTTACTATATAAAACAAAACCTTTTACCGGATGAGATACAGAGCCAGCTTTCAGAACTGCATAATCCCTGAATGTGGAGATGTATATTTAATTTAAAAGTTAAAATCTATTAGTTTTAACATCATCCATTATGGTAAAAGTGTTACAAGGTGAAAACATTTATATTTACTCATTGTAGACACATGTATCCTTACAAGTAGAGATAAAAAACAATTAAAATCATTAGAGAGCAGCGATTTATAAATGCTATGACAAGTCTATGTTTTTCTTTGTGCACATGAAGAGGAGAGAGTGTGTCAAGCACGCTCATCAGTATTGAGCACATTCAGAATTGTACAATGCTTTCCAGGAAGAATGAAGTGTTTATAAGAAGGTGTCTGGTGCATATGGAGAGAATAACACTGGGTTATGCAAGGAATCATGCTCAATTGAGTCTTTGTCATTCGATAATCTGCCCCATAATCACAATTTGCATCAAAATGAATGAAAGCTTTGTGTTTTAATGTCGTTATCGTTCAATCCGTGCTTAGTTTTAAAGGTGCCCTATAATGAAAATCTGGGTGTACCAAGACATAGTAAAATAATAAAAGATCAGTATATAGAAATGGGCATACTGTTTTCTTGTTCTCATGTAAATTCCACGAGTGTAAAACCCCGGTGGACAACGGGCCAATCAGAGGACAAAACAACCTGTGATGAGACTCACGGGCCATGCCCTTCGCATTTGTATGTATGCCTTATTTGGGTTGTTCATCCGGACCTGACGAGCAAGCTCAAGCTCTGAGATCATTAAAAAAAACTTTGAGATCATTAATACGGAACAACGTTTTCTAGTGAGACAACAATGATAATTTTCCTCTCTTAGTTATTTTACGCATATATTTTGCTTACTGTGTATGTGGGACTTTTATTTTGAAAACGCAAGCACCAAATTGTTTACTGTACGTTACTGGGTAACCACAGCATGAGCCAAGTTTCAAACTCACCTCATGACTACTTAATCGTGTCAGATCACTCTGCTCAAATGTCATCTGTTAATGCAAAGGCTGATATTAATTCCTGGCTGTGTTTTCTTTGACTGTAGCTTCAAAATACAGCGCCTTACATCTCTATCACTCTCTTTTGTCAAGTTTAATTATAATTTAGCCTTTATCTACAACAGATCTGGTGAGCAAAACAGGTTAACGTTACTCTGATTGGGTTTATAATTGTCTGTGTTCAGTGTACATCATGCTGTGTGTGTGTCTGTAAGAGCGGCATGTCAGAGCAGAGCTCATTATTATTATTATTATATACTAGCCATATATGGTCAATCATGGACCTTCTGATTCTATGGGTATTTTATGGCATAATAAATAAGCTTATAAAACTGTTTCTGGAGATTTTTTTAAATTATCAAAGCCATAAACCTACTTTGTAAATATCAGAGAACAATTGAACTTATTAAACCAATGCAATATATGGCACCTTTAAAATATTTTATGCTATGTTTACATGGCAATTATCTATCTAAAAAAAATGTGTCCCTTGTTTTTTAAAAATTTACAGAAAAACGTTTTTAAATCAACCACGAAATTGGACTAAAACACTTTATTACAAATGCCAGATAAGTATTTGGAGACATCACCTTGATATTAAACAGTACCTGTAGGGAAGTCACATCCCGTTGGCGGCTGGGTGCTGATGTGTATGTAGAATTTTCCATGTGTGTAAAATGATCCTCCACTGTTGGTTGTAATATGAAGTAAACCCACATTTTGCAGATGAAGCATTAGCAAACTCTCGAGTAACCACCTTGTACGCCACCATTGTTTGTTTGCACTTGCCATTAATCTACACCTCCCTAGACACATACTATAGATGCTTATAACATCATTTTAATTTTCATTGTTTTTGAGTGTATACACAGACACAACAATAGTGGCGTTTTCAAAAAGGTTCAATTTATAATCTGTTTTATACGGTGGCCGGTAGAACTTAATGTGTTGCAATTTAAGAAAACATATGCAATTACAAAAAATGCCAGCAAACTGAAAAAAGAAATTCATCTGTTTGACACCCCACATGCTGCAAATCCTCCCAATGCAAACACATTTTTAAAAAATGTGCTGCATTTTCACACAACGCAAACAGGGGACAATATGCATATCTTTATTTTACATTCTTACCTATTGAATGATATTATTAACTAGAGTAACGCAGCAAAATCTTTAAAACTGCGAGACCACAATGCAAACTTCATTACTGAATACTATTTTTACATGGCAATGATTTAGCAAAAAAACTCTAAAATAACAAATTTTCTCTTGTTTAAAAAAAAAAAAAATTTACAAAAAAAGTTTTCAAAACAATTACAAAATTCACAAAATTGAACTGCAAATTCGCAGACTCAAACACATTTTTAAAAAACTCGTTGCATTTTCACGCAACGCAAAACAAATTAATAAAATATGCTGCATTTTCCCTACAACGCAAACAATTTACAAAAACATGCTGCATTTTCTCCCAACACTTTCAAATAGCACAGAACACAACGAAAATGTCTCAAATAGACCCTAAAACGTGATGGACCTGGCTATTTAGGTTGTGTTTAATTAGGCTAATAAAATACAAAAGACAAGGGAATCAGGATATTAAAAAATACAAACAGAAAATTCACCTTTTAAAGATCACCTATAACTTTACAGAGCAATTTGGTAATAGTCACGACACAGCGGCATCTGTCATGTTTTAGGGTCCCCTTGAAACATTTCCGTTGTGTTCCGTTCTTTTTGCAAGTGTTGTGTTATGTTTCATGTTAGTTTTCTGTGTACTTATTTTTCTCACCCTCCTCTCTCTGCTTCTCACCCCTCTCTTAGGTTGCTGATTGGTTTAGTTACCTGTCCATCATCGTTATGAGGGTGCCAGTTCCACCAATCCCCAGACAAGCCATGAGGATTTAAAGCTCTGACAGATCAGTGTTTGGTGTGTGTTTTGCCTCGGCGTACCTTTGTGCTTTTGTGTTTTGTGATTTATTATTTCAGTTTCACTGTGGTAATCCGAGTTCACTTGTTGAACTTTGTTGGCTTTAAGTAATTGCTTTGATGGTTGTTGTGTGATTCTAAACTGAGCCTTATGACCTTCTTATTAGGTTTATTTTAGTTTAGCTTTGTTAAATTAGTTTGAGTGTTTTGCCACCTGTGTAATTTTGAGTTTTGTAGTTTAATTAGTTTAGATCAGGTGTCCTGTAGACTGAAGATATATTTTCATTATTTAATTTTGTCGCCTAGTTTAGGCATTAGACTTAAGGATTGCTTATTGTTGATTTTTTGATTTGGCTTACACTCAGTGTTTTTTTATTTAAAGAGAATATTGTAAATGTTTATTTCTTTTTTCCATTATTATTGTTACATCTTTTGTTTAAACCATTGAGTAAAAAGCTTAAATTCAGAATCGATTCCTGCCTCATCCTTGATCTGTCTCACACATTACATTTGTCTCACCTAAATGTTACAGCATCCCTTTTAAACATCATAAACTCATAACAGTTGTGAAAAAAATGCTGCGCATTTTTGTAAATTGTTTGCGTTGTGAGAAAATGCAGCTATTAATTTGTTTGCGTTGTGTGAAAATGCAGCACATTTTTTAAATGTGTACTGTATGCGTTGTGAGGATTTACAGCAGATGTGTCAAACAGATGAAGATCATTTCCTAATTTTCTGGAGCTTTTTGTAATTGCACAAGTTTTCTTAAATTGCAGCATGTTAAGCTCTCTCAGCCACTGTAGTTTTCAGAAGTATTTTTAGTCACTGAAAACTGTCATGTCAAGAAAACGTTGTCATGCAAAGGGCCACATATTTTTCTTTCCTAAATGTTGATACATTTCCCCCCACAGTGTGAAAGTCGAGCATCTGCATCTCTGCTCTGGTTGGATCGTGATCCAAGCAGCGAACATTTCATTTCCATTTAGCCTCAGCTGTTACCTGCGTACACGGGTTATCAAATCACATCAGCACTGAACAGATGACAAATTATTCACAGATATGGCTTTGCAAACTGTAACCCTCAGGGCACCGGGGACTATCATCTCCTCTTGAATTTTACAGTGAGAGATTTTTTTTTTTTTTTTTGTAGGCCATTATTATTTACTATAAATACTGGTCCCTTTGGCGGTATAGCTGCGTTAATAATCTCAGATCCATTAACTATGTAATTATAAAAGAGCAACCTCTTCTTTTAAAAGTGTAAACGAAGCATTTTAAAGCGCTGTTTCTGGTTCACCCTCATTTCAATTACTCCCACTTTAATTAAGGCATCTTGTCTCTGCTCTTCATTACTGGTTCAGACAGGGCAGGACTGAACTTTTGCTATGCTTGGTTACTATTATTATACAGTTTTCCCATCTTAGGACTCATAAACCGAGAGGGAAGGCCAATGTGATTGACCCCTAGTAAGCTCCTCAAGTAAACTTCCTTCAAAATAGCTGTAGAAGCGTTTTCATGTCCTAGAAAACAGCCACTTTTTTTCTTCACTAAGCCCAGAGTAATGCCACCTCAGAGGCTGCGGTTTAAATTGAGGCACTTTCTGAATCCCATAGATGTGCATCGTTGATGTAATTGCTTAAGAGAAGAAGTAAAGGGGGAGGGACATCTGCTGTAGATCTCCACGGGAAGCAAAACTTGGCCACAGATATTAGCCCACAGGCACAGCTCGGTCAGATTCTCATTTGTATAATGAGCCACATCTGCAATATGAAAGTTTCTGAAAGCAAACAAATGCATTTCTCGTTTTCAGTGCCAAGTCGGAAACAATTCTCAAATCATAATTCATGAAAATATAGTTTCAAGCAAAAGCTTGGAGACAACACCTCAGGGTTTTTTTTGTGCACCCTGGAAAAGGGTTCTTTTAGGTTAGAGCTTTGTACGGATTGAGAATATATTATGTGTAAGACTGAAAGTCCATTTCAGAAACAATGTAGGAGATTTGGACACATTTAAATTCCTATAAGGATTGATTGGGCAAAACAAACCGAGTATTTGGCATCCATTATATTAGTTAATGGATCCTAGTCATAATCTGTAAATTAGCATTTTCCACAAACCCTGAAAACAAATATGGCTAATTTGAACTTGTAAACAAACAAGTTAAACCATAGTGCTAAAAGCTCAGTTTGGCATTAGTCCATATAAAGAAATGCACTAATAAAACTTTTTTGTTTTTGTATTGAAGCTTATCTCTAAAAAAGCTGCCATGGAGATAGCTAGTGTTATATTTAGGCTGCCAAAACCTATTTTTGCATAGCCAGACCTTCAGACTGATGGCGGAAGGTAGGGCTGTGCAATTAATCGAAATTCAGTTTCGATTTCAATTTTGGCCTGTAATGATTAATGAAAAACATTAATCGAGATAAAACGATTATTGCATCATATACCGCCCCCTTCCAGTTGTACACATTTGTTGCTCTGCAAAGCTCAGTTTCATGTGAAAATTACTAAAAGCATGTACTGTAATGTAACTTTTGCAGCACGAGATGCGCATCATTCATTGACGTACATTTGAATTATTCATGTTTTTAAAAGCACAAAAGAGATTGCATGCTGTTCAGAGACGAGCAGAGCACACACATCTAAAGTCATCTTAAAGGGTCACAAATCACCAAAACACATTTTTTAAAATGTTGACAGTCATATATGTGTCCCACGCTGCTAAAAATACTATTAGGACATATATATTTTACAAAAAAAGTGAAAATTGGTTGTTTGTGCGTTATTTTGAGCAAGTTCGTTCTTTCGGTTTGAAACAAATTTTTGAAGTTGCGTCACGGCAAATAGATGCTTGTGTGTAATCCAGCTCAGAGACTCGATGTCTCTACCTGCATTGTGCATAATCTACATTGTGACGTCTCTGAGTGTTTGCCGTTAATTCATGAGAAAGACTTGGTTCAAACCAATCAGCGCGCTCTACTGTGAATGAGGTGCAACTTCATTAATAAGCATGATAGCTTCAAAGAAAGTTTTTACCTGTTACAGTGTTCAGACAGCAGAGAGACGCCACGTTGTGTTGCCAAAACAAGTGGAAGAACAAGAATTTGGAAACATGGGTCATCAGTGTTTTGTTTATAAATGTGTTGCAACGAAGGTTTTGTTTTCAATCCCCGCTATGAGAGCACAGCAGGACTCACGTGTGGATTACAGCGCACCCGATAAGCGACAGAAATACATTTGTAAGGAACATTTTCCCCGAGAGCTTTTTGCATCTGGAAATGGTGAAATCCGGATTTGCCGCTCGTCTCCTTTTAAAAAAGACATGGCTTCAGTTGGTGTTGATTGTCCTGTGTCTACAGATTTGGTAAGTGCGTGTATTCAGTGTTCTTTGTTTATGTTTATTCAGATGGCAAAGTTAGTTCCTATCATCAGCAGTACTCTTTCAGTTTTTAAAAACATGCCTAAGTCAAAATGATTTAGTTACTAAGTTAACAGTACGTTAATATCACTGCAATATTATAGACTGAAAGATCCGCTGTAAATGCTGCTTTCCGAATGTAAACATGTAAACACAAACAAACTTTTACTGTTGTGTAGGATTTTTGCTGCATTTTGTGACAGGATAGTCATTACACACACAGCTTTCTGACACTACCTACCGAGTGCATCTAAGTAACTGAGAAATGCGGAAGGTTTTTTTTCTCCCATTCGCCGTGCGGTATCAAACAGTTCATTAAAATTACACTCTTCCAGCAGTTTCTCACAATATCTTGTTTGTCATGGGGGCATGCATGAAATGTTCCTGAATGAAAGTGAAAGTGCCAAACTGCAGTTAAAGTCGAAAAAGTAATAATTTGGCAAATAATTTGATTACTGTTGTCCATGTAAACACAGTCACTGTCTTTCTCCTCTGCGTCTGTGTTTGTTTTGCCTCTGTGAAAATCAGCGCATGCTCATACGAAAACTCCCATTTTTATGCAAAACCTTTCCTCTTTCCCTCCCCCGACACTCCCACCTAAACAGAGCTGGACACACCCACTTACCTGACTTTTTCCAAACTAGAGGTGTGAAAACACCCCGCTGAGACAGGGGGATTTCGTAGCCCTTTAATGTGAATGCTTTTATGGTCAAATAAATGCAAATTTGTGTCAAAATGCGGTGTTTAGTGATTATTCATATTAACCCTCATTTATGCAACAAACAAACGAGTTGAGAATCAAAAGACATGTGAAAGTGAAATTATAAATCAGAACCGCACTGCTCTTAAAGTGACAGCATGCAATATTCCTGCTGCCGACTGTTTTTATTATTAATCAAACAACAAAAGGAAAAAATCACTCACTGCTCTTGACTGAAGATGTTTTGTAGCTATAATCAAAGTTTTTTTTCTTACAGTGAAGATGCTTAAAGCACATTTTGTTTCATATTTTTATTCTATTGTATTTATTTGCCTTTTCTTATTTACAGGGAAGGAAATAACTGTACTGTATATATACAGTTAAAGTCAGAATTATTAGCCCTCCTGAATTATTAGCAACCCTTTTCGCCCAATTTCTGTTTAACGGAAGGAAGATTTTTTTTCAACCCATTTGTAAACATAATAGTTTTAATAACTAATTTCTAATAACTGATTTGCTTTATCTTTGCTATGATGACAGTACATAATAGTTACTACATATTTTTCAAGAAACTATTATTCAGCTTAAAGTGCAATTCAAAGGCTTAATTAGGGTTATTAGGCAAGTCATTTTATAACAATGGTTTGTTCTGCAGACAATCAAAAATATATATTGGATAAGGGGTATATATTATACAATAATAATATTGATCTTAAAATTGTTTAAACCATATTTAAATCTGCTTTTATTCTAGCTAAAATAAAACAAATAAGATTTTCTCTAGAAGAAAAAATATTATTGGAAAAACTACGAAAAATTCCTTGCTTTGTTAAACATCATTTGGGAAAAAAAAAAAAAAAAAAATTCACAGGAGAGCGAATAATTTTGACTTCAATTGTATATCGTTTTGAATAATCGTGATTACAATTATGACCAAAATAATAGTGATTATGATTTTCCCATAATCGAGCAGCCCTAGCAGAAGGTCATTACCACAGCTTTCACAGCCCAAAGACCATCCAAAAGACCACCTGACTGACATGTAATGGAATGGAACCAATCACAGTTCTTTTTGTTTGCCATCATGCTTAGGGACATAAAAATGATGTAGGTTGATGTAACTGCCTAATGTGCACTTAATACATTATTCATTCAAGAACTTTGTCTTCAGTTGTCAAGGGTCCATGGCGTGAACTCCACATACTGTTGAAAATCAAAACAGCTGTAAATACGACAGCATTGTTCATCCAAGAGGGGGTTAGGGATCACTGCGACTACATTTCTGATTTGGCAGACACTACGGTCCAATGTGGTTTGCATTGCTTTGAGGGTACATATTTTTTTTAATCAGTTCTTGCTTTCATAGGAAATAAACCCATAAACTTTGCATTGATATATGAGTATGAGGATGGCTTCAATTTTAGATAGAACATGTTTCCCGGAAATCCTGTAGTATGAATAATGAGATGATGATTTGACAAAACTGTTTCCACTAGTGTGTTTTTCATGCATCAGATGTTAAGCCAATGGTTTGATGTCTAAAGCTGCAACTAGCTACAATGAATAAAAGTACTGGTTCCCAGTGTTTTGTAAGGTACTTACACTTTCAGATTGCATTAAAGGGCACCTATGATGAAAATCTACTTTTGTAAGCTGTTTGGACAGAACTGTGTGTAGGTATAGTGTGTCCAATGTCATATTGGCATAATAGAAACACAACAATTGTCTTTTTTTTTAATTTCTTGACGTTAAAATAGGACACAAATCCCAGTAATTTTGAGGCTAACCACAATGTGACGTACTGTAATAGTGCGGTTTTCTCCACCCACTAAATTGATTGACAGGAGCCATGTTTCTATAATTACATGTATACATATGTCCACAGAACATTTCTTTTTCGCAAATAAACTGGGATTAAATTATTTGTTTAAACTCTCTGCCATTTTTACAAGTTTTATATGTTTAAAACGTTAATCGTTTAAAATCGCTATGTAATTCTTTATAAATGCTAATAGGTCTGTGTGTGTGTACTGCAAATGACATTTGTGTGTGACTCATCATATCAGAAAGGCTTGAATAAACTCCTCCACAAATACATGAAATTAACTTGGTATTTTTGACTAATGAGCTGTATTTCAGCTTCATCCGAGTCTGTCTCTGTCACTGACTGCTGTTTATCTGACGTAACGCATGATAAGAAACAGACACGCACTTGGGTGGGGAGAAGCAGCTCATTTGCATTTAAAGCCACAGGCTACAAAAACAGCGACAGTATACTCAGAAACAAAAATGGGCAGATTCTGGAGGTATAATAAATAATCTGATGGGTATTTTGAGCTGAAACTTTACAGACACATTTTGGAGACACCAAAGGTTTATCTAACATCTTGTATAGGGGTCAGATAGGTGCCCTTTAAAGAGCATATTGTAGGTTAAAAAACTATTTCAAAAAAAGGTAGAATTGTTTGTAAAAATAATCTATAATACCATAAAATACCATATTAAAATATTTTACAAAGTGCAAGGGCACACATTTTAAAGAAAATGTGTCTGTTTTTCCACTTCCAGAAAATCCGCTTTTTTTTCTGACCACCCCGGTGACGTCAGACTGGGGACTTGTTTGACAGGCGCGCAATGTTTACAGTGAAGCAGAGTAGCATCGGTTGTTAATTTTGGTGTTATTTATCATCATCGTGGTATATTATTGTATGTATGGGAGCTGCACAAACTCCAGCCTGTCAGCATATCAAGTCCACGAGTTTCCCATTGTTATTTTCATTCATTTGTGTTCGTGAAAGGATGAATTCGATAAGACCGTAAGCTGATGCGAAAACGGTAAAAAACACGCTCCTGGCTCCTTTCAAATCAGTAAGCATGATTATTTGAGTAATTAGAAGCAACGCAATGTGTTTACGTTGGAGTAGCCTACAGTACAGCACTGCTGCTAGCTTGTAATGTTAAGCATATTAAATATGCTTTTTTAAACCGTGCAAAAATATAAGCATAGATAAGACCACTGGTACCATCATTTTGCTAATATTATAAATGTCTTGTATAGTTAAAGCGTAGTGACTTTGTTTGCTCAGCTAATTAATCATTTATTGTCATGTGTGGTGTGTTTATAAGGCTTTGGGAGACGCATCTGCAGCAGTGATGCTTACTCGGAGCTGAAGGCTTTCTCTCCACAGGCCTCTCGCTCAACTGTGCTTCAATTTGGCTCACAGAGTAACCTCAGACCTTCACCTCGTTCATCAGGTAGATTATTATTTGTCCTATATTAATTATACATGGTATTATCTGTTTACAAAAACTAGAAAGGCAAATAATTACTAGAATATTTCTATATAATGCGTATAATGCATATTGCATATATTGGAATCATGTAACCATTGACTTCCATAGTGTCTGTTTTTCCTATATAGAAGTCAGTGGTTACAGGTTTTCAGCTTTCTTCAAAATATTTTATTTTGTGATCAACAGAAGAAAGTCAATAAGGTTTGGAACCACTTGAGGGAGAGTAAAAAGTATTCTGTCCTGTCAATGAGGAAAGGCACTTTTTATTCACATATGAGGAATATTCATCTTATAGAAGAAAAACATTTGAAAAATTGAAGTTTGTTGTCAGATGCTCAACTTAAAATAAGTACAATTTATATTTGTGAGATGGTATGCAGTTCACTATCCAGGGGTCTGCAAATGTGGCTGGGTATACTGTATTATGTTATATTAAAATCATATGGTAAATTTTGAAATGTACATGATTGATAAAGATGATTTAAACTTTTGCATTATTTCCCCAGCATATATGTATCAGCCCTCACGGCGTCTCTGACGGCGGAATTCTGGAGGTCATCACAGGCTCGACGAGAATGCAGAACTGTCCACTACATTTGCTCTCTTTTCTAGATCCTTCCAGTGGGTTTATAAGGCGGAGGCTGGCAGCATCTTTTTACACAGCATTCACAATTTAGCACACATTAAAGACATGATAGTGTGTTACCCACATAAATGTTGGCCAACTTTTGGGTCAGATGATATATTTTTCTTTCAGTTTTATATGTTTGTAACCTACTTATACACACACCCACAGATACTTATACATATATAAAGAGTAAAAATGTTGGGTATTAACAGTGCTTATGAGTTTGTGGTATATTAATAAAACTTGAATTTGAGTGGAATTTGAATTGGGGTTTATTTAACCATAAAATCAGATCAGATCTGTTGATCACATCTTTGTAAATATTTTAGACAGTAACACAACTTGTGATTGTATTTTTTAAGGATTATTGCCTAAATGGGATCCAATATGGATCATCTTACCCAATGCAAAAAAAAAACTGACAAAAAAAAGACTCATTTTAAAACTTATTTTAATTGTTTTAATATTTGATGTTGTTTTTTATTTCAATACAAAAGCTCTGAAAACCTTTTGTATAATAAAAAGATTCTCAAGTACCTTGTTTACATGTTTCTGCATTTTCCAGACGTTCTGTGTTATTTGAGTTTTGTATTCACTTATCTACAATTTAAAAATAGGGTCAATGTGGCATAACTCTGTTAAATGCTCATTAGTTTCTGTTACTGGTAAGTATTAATACTTATAGATGATCAGTACTAGCTTTGCTATTGCCAGATAAGATTTCGTTATCGTACATATCTGTCTGTAAGCTAACACTGGTCTCTCACTGAGAACCTGCTCTGTTCTCCTCACAATACAGCTCAATTACTCTTCTTTGACTGTTGTTCTGTCTGCTGGTCTGTCCACAGGCTCATAATTAATCGGCTGTGGTCCGTCGTTTGTGTGAATATCTCAGAATATCTTATCTCGGCATCAAAACGCGCACCGCGATCAGTTGTCTTTATACTGTTTATATGCGCGATCCCCCTCTTCCGACGTCACTTCCGGTCTGGCGATTTTTTCAGATGCGGAAGTACATTTCTGTGACTAAAAATGACTCCAGATGGCTTAATAATAAACTTTAACGTACATTTTAAAGAAAATCTAATTCCTACTTTACTCTTACACACATTGACTCACTGGGGTGTCTGACCTACAATATGCTCTTTAAGGCATCTTTTTAATCCCATCTTCATCAACCTTATATTGTCAATACTGATGTTGAAAAGTTTTCAAAACTATCTTCTATTTACATTTTCGGTTGTTCATTGCGTTAGACATAAAAAAGAAAATGGTACAAAAAGACTGGTCAAGTCATGATCATTTTTTTTTTTAGATTATTTCACTCAGATCTGAGTCAATGAGTAGCAACACCAACAGCAAGTTGTTTTCTAGTTTTTCAAGCCCTGCAGCAAATACAATTGCCTTAAAAGCACAAGCACTGTGATCAAAGGCAGTTTTCCTGGCGTTCCTGTCTACAGACCGGCATGCTCTCCTTGTGTTAGCATGAGCTTAGCTTGTGTTTGACAGACTGTTGGAGTTGTTGTCACAAGAACTACTGCAAACTTTGGATGAGATCAGAGCTCTGAAGAAAAAGTGCTAATGCAACACGAAACATGGAATCTTACAAAACACAGAAAGGTATATATATATATATGGCGACGCAGTGGCGCAGTAGGTAGTGCTGTCGCCTCACAGCAAGAAGGTCACTGGTTTGAGCCTCGGCTGGGTCAGTTGGCGTTTCTGTGTGGAGTTTGCATGTTCTCCCTGCGTTCGCGTGGGTTTCCTCCGGGTGCTCAGGTTTCTCTCACAGTCCAAAGCAGAGATGGCAAAAGTACACACATCCTTTACTTAAGTAAAAGTACAGATACTCATGTTTAAAACGACTCTGGTAAAAGTAGAAGTACTGACTACACTTTTGTACTTAAGTAAAAGTAAAGAAGTACCGCCTGAAAAATGTACAAAAGTAAAAAGTACTAATTTCAACCACAGTCCCAAAGAAATGCGGTGTAGGCGAATAATAATTCAACTAAATTTGCAGTAGTTTATATGTGTTTGTTTGTGTGTGTGTGTGTGTGTGTGTGTGTGTGTGTGTGTGTGTGTGTGTGTGTGTGTGAATGGGTGTTTCCCAGTATTGGGATGCAGCTGGAAGGGTATTCGCTGCGTAAAACAAATCCTGGAATAATTGGCGGTTCATTCTGCTGTGGCGACCCCTGATAAATCAGGGACGAAGCTGAAGGATAGCGAGTGAGTACCTATAGGTTGGTAATCATCCTGATGCAAACTCACAGTGTTCAGCGTGTATTTTTGCAGCTGTTAGATCAAAAACAACAGCTGCCATTCATGTTGATACACTCTATCTTTATAAATGTCTTACATTTTACACTGAATTCTGTCCAAAATATATAGATTTTTTCTTTTGCTAAAAAAAATTCTTATCAGACATGACTGCAAACTATTTTTTGCATTAGGCTAAAGCTGCTTATTCTCTTCAGAGAGTAGCTCTCATATATAACCTGCTATTTCAGTGCTTTGTTTCAGGTATTGTGGTTATTTTATTTAATGAATAAACATTAATTCTGTTACAGTTTTTCTCAGTCACTTTGGTCCATTTCTCAGATCAGAATTGAAATTCTCTAAACCCCTGTTCAATCTTCAGATCATCATTGTGTCACTTGTGCACATCAGAAAAGCAGTTTCTCTTTATGAACAAGTTGCAAATGCTTTTGTTCATCCATGCAAATGATTATGTGCAATTCTCTGATGTTTCCTATATTATCAGTTGCTTATGTCATGTTGATCAACATGTATTATTTTTATCTGTGTTGAATAGACTCACCCCCGCAACATTTAATCGTTCAAATGCCTGAACAAGTTATCTTAATATTTAGACATAATGCATTTTTTACATTTCTCCCAGGTGAATCTGGACTTTTTCTAATGAAGGTCTAAAAGGAGGTTGTCCTATGTTCACATTTTTACTTTAGTTTTTTCTTTGTGCTATGCGGTGCTCTCTTTTCCTTTCTGTATCAGAATGACATGATCTGGCAACTAATTACAGTACAAACAGCAAAAATATTGCCATAGTTTACACCAGAACAGCCCTCCAGCGTACACTGATATTGACAACATGACTACTAAGTAATTTGAGTCTTATTCATAAACAATTAGACAATTACGTCATTCTGACGCCACTGACATATTCATTGACACAGAAATTTAGTCTTGAGAGATGAACTGAAGGATTTTGAGCAGGAGACTGGCTTTTGCAGGTAATCCATGATGTTTGGCTATTTATACGTGTTGTTTTGAGAAATGCACTTTGGCCTACTCTTTTACAAATTTCAGTTTTGATCTGAGAAATGTACTAAAGTGACTGAGAAAAACTGTAATACATTTATTCAATGCTGAAAGCAACATACACAGGTAAGACAGGTAACATACACATAAACTGCCCAGTATAGTTACCTTTGTTGTTGTAAAATATTTGTTAAAAATGATTAATTGAAGACAACAGTATAGGCCTGTGTAAACTCATATAGTCAATAAAAACTGAAAAACAGCATAAATTCTGCATTAGGAAATATGAACTCATCAGAAATAAAGGAAATAAACTGCAATGCATACATTTTTTTATTAAGTATTTGATTGTTTTAGTATTAAACGTACAAATCTTTACAAAAAGCCCTATTTTTCGCGGTATTAGATTGAAAGATCAGAGAAAGCCCGTGCAGTATGATCGGAAGTGGACAAAAGGCTTAAACATTTAAACAACATGTTTTTGACTGGAATGTGTCTCGTTTACCTGTGATCCGATCGAGCAAAAGTTGTCTTATTACCGTGTAAACAGGGCAGCATCAGTCAAGTAAATTCGCCGAATCCCTCTGTCACTGCGTAGTAATCCTCGCCTTTTTCATAGTAATATTCATGAACTAGGCCATGTACGGTGCGCGACAGCCTTGAAGAAGCGCGCGCGCTGCAGCACGCAGGCGCGCAATGAGGAAAATAGACTGACTGCATCAAAAATGCGCTCATATTATTGCGCAATGACAAGAAATAATATAGATCGCGCCACCAAACACGTGAAAACGAAAGTAACGACCGTGGTTTAAAAAATGTAAGAAGTAGAAAGTACAGATATTTGTGTAAAAATGTAAGAAGTAAAAGTAAAAAGTAGTCAAAAAAATTAGTAGTGGAGTAAAGTACTGATACCCGAAAAAACTACTTAAGTACAGTAACGAAGTATTTGTACTTCGTTACTTCCCATCTCTGGTCCAAAGACATGCGGTACAGGTAAATTGGGTAGGCTAAATTGTCCGTAGTGTATGAGTGTGAATGAGTGTGTGTGGATGTTTCCCAGGAATGGGTTGCGGCTGGAAGGGCATCGCTGCGTAAAAACATGCTGGATAAGTTGGTGTGTTCATTCCGCTGTGGCGACCCCGGATTAATAAAGGGACTAAGCCGAAAAGAAAATGAATGAATGAATTAATTAATATATATATATTGTATATTTGAAAAATTCAGGCCAACATATCCATGTCAAACCCAGAGAAATGGGTGTCAGTGGCTGGGAGTCTAATTGTTTATTCATAAAACCTCATTTGTCAGTGAGATGTTGCTCTTTCATGCCAAAAATAATGGCTGTTTTCAGTTTTCCCTTTCAAAGTGTCCATCACACTCGGCTCTTGTTTTAGGTTACATTAAATATGAAACAGCCTTTTAACATCCCACCTTTCTAAATAGGTCAAGTCAAAAATGAATTGAGACTATGACATTAAATGAGTTTTTGTGTAAATCGTTTCATGTTAGGCCGAGTGTCTGAAGTTATATCTGTTAACACAACTTTAAACTATTTTGAGGACACTGTATTCTGTAACCATTTTAATCAACTTGCTGCACACATGTCAGCTGTATATTAACATTAAGCATTTGTATTAATATTTTCTGCTTCTTTTGGCTTAATGGAATGCATAAAATTGCTAATAATTTCTCAAATTTGCTCACTGAAGCAAAAGATGCAACGGATTGCATTTGACATGATTTTTTATTCTCTAAACAGCCTGCTTTCAATGTTTGTGTCGTTCTGATCTTAAATGCATCCAAGCAGGGCTTTCAAAGCAAACATCAGCGCATAAGAGAAATCTGGCTCTACTGCTTGTTCTTCAAAGCTTTTTTAAAAAAAACATGATTGTTTTATTCATGAAGGTACACTATACGTATTTCCACAGTGCCCCGAGAACAGTCCAAAGCAGCAAACTGAGGATTTGTTTATGCATGTGAATTACTGATGATAAAAAACAAACTGTTGAAGATGTGCCTGCCCAGTTTCCTATTAGGTGTTTTATGAGCCCAGAATGCACTGACCACAGGAACATTTTAATATTTCAGGAGGAGGTGAACTATTCTTAGTTATTTGTAACAACAGGGTAAATCCAAGCCCCAGATCAAATGTATTCATGGTGTCCCATATGACACTGGAACTTTTAACTGGAATATCCTCTCAAGTTTGAGTTCTGACTTGATAAACCACATTTCAAGAGTTTACACTTAGATATTGCTTGATGCTATTAGCAGATTTGACATGCTGTCCTGGGAAAGAACCCTGAGCTCGGAGATAATTGAGCCCTCCTGCCTGGTCAATTAGCATGTAAGGGGGTCTGAGATGAGGTAGGTCTCGAGAGCTCCCCCTGATAAAGTAGGAAAAAGGGGAGATAAGGTGGAAGGGGGGATTCTTCCAATACAAAGAAGAAGCAGTAGGGTGAAACTGATCTATTTGATCTATATGATTGGATTAATACTGATTACAGATGAGAGACCAGCCGTGATCATAATATCATGAGCTCCTCTCGAAATTAGTTTGTAAAACTTCACTAAATGTGGCCCAACCAATGAGAACTTCATCATTTGAATTGATGAAATTTACATCTTCAGTTGACAACACTTCATGGTTGGTTATAGGCAGGTTCTTTCCTTCTTAACCAAATTTGTCAGTTTAATTTACAACAAAAGGACACTGAATATGAAAATAGCGAACCAATTCTGTAAAAAGTACAAATTGGATTATGCTGATTAATCCTGATATTGTTGAAGCTAAATCCTTGCAACGAATCCCAATCATCTAAAACCCAAACACCTGCAAATTATGGATTTAAGTTGTAAGCAAAACAAAGTTGTCTTTTATAATGTTCTTTGCAAAAAAACTGTATAAACCATCTTAATTAAATAATCAATTAAAACAAAGGCGACGCAGTGGCGCAGTAGGTAGTGCTGTCGCCTCACAGCAAGAAGGTCGCTGGTTCGAACCTCGGCTGGGTCAGTTGGCGTTTCTGTGTGGAGTTTGCATGTTCTCCCCGTGTTGGCGTGGGTTTTCTCCGGATGCTCCGGTTTCCCCCACAGTCCAAAGACATGCGCTATAGGTGAATTGGGTAAGCTAAAATTGTCCGTAGTGTATGACTGTGAATGGGAGTGTATGGGTGTTTCCCAGTGATGGGTTGCAGCTGGAAGGGCATTCGTTGCGTAAAACATATGCTGAATAAGTTGGCGGTTCATTCTGCTGTGGCGACCCCAGATTAATAAAGGGACTAAGCCAAAAAGAAAATGAATGAATGAATTTATGGTGGTTATGGATGCACTAATATGGATTTTTTGGCTGATATCGATAACCCATAACTCTTAAGATTTGGAAGCCAATAACCGATATATTAGCCGATAAAGATGAACAATACAGTGAACATAAAATACAGTGATTTTATTTTAAAAACTTCATAAAAGTTTGAACTGATCTTAGAATAGCCTATTTAGAGCAAAAAAGCAATACTTTCTAAATTACAAGGTGATTATATAGACCTATATTCATGATTCCACATAAATCAGCATGCCAAAAATAAATTATTTCCTTTTCTTCGCAAATTAACAACTTGACTGTTGCATATAATAGGTTAAATAACAAAAATGGGATTTAATTAACCAACAAGTAAAATAAATTTTAAGTAAAATGAAAATGAAAAAACTAAGAACTGAACCCAGCTCAAATGTTCTTGAATAAAAGGTTTTACAGTACATACAGTATGTACAAATCTGTAATGTCCGAAAAAGCGATGACACTATCCAACATAGTGATAAGTAATACGGTTACTTACTGAGTTATTAACGCACAGCAATAACACACAAAGAAAGTACAGACTTTGAAGGAATAAACAATGTGAGGAAAGCTCCATTATAGTGCACTGGCCAAGTCTGAACAAGTTCGACCCACGCAGTTCTGTACAATTACATAATCTATTGGCTTAAAGATATCGACCTAGTTTTGATATCGGATCAATAACAATAACATTAAAAATAGTACTTATTGGCCGATAATAATATGGTCGCCGATATATAGTGCATCCCTAATGATGGTTAATAAAAATTACTATTCATTGTTAGTTTGTGTTGGCTTAACTAGGCCTAGCATGGTAACAGGTATAAGTTTTAAATTGAACGTGTTCCTAAATGTTAGCTTTATTAAACATTTGCATTACCTAAATGTATTGTGTAGAAATAAATAAATAATTTAAAAAGCAGTTAATCAGGTTGTTTTACTATTTGCCTAGTTTTTCATTCACTACATTTTTGCACACCACGACTACCCCATATTTTCATTCATTTAAAGATAACGTTTTTTTAAACATTGAAGCAATGGGAGAACCATTATTGGTTAACCAAAGATCCGTTTTCTTAGGGTGCTTTACGTTATTGAAAATGAGGTCACTTTTTAAAGAAACTACACACCTACAAACTAACATTCCTGTAGTCTGCTATTGTCAATTTAATTGTCAATCTGGTTGTCAAGATCACTACCTTAACAAAATTGAAAAATATAATAGTATCATTTTCACAAATATATATTTTCAAAAGTATGATGTTGAGGGCGGCACGGTGGCTCAGTGGTTGGCACTGTCGCCCCACAGCAAGAAGGTCGCTGGTTTGAGCCTTTGGGATCGCTGGAAATCTCCCTGTGTTCGAGTGGGTTTCCTCTGGATGCTCCGGTTTCCCCCACAGTCCAAAGGCATGTGCTATAGGTGAATTGGGTAAACAAAATTGGCCGTAGTGTATGTGTGTAAATGTGAGGGTGTATAGGTGTTTCCCAGTGTTGGGTTGCAGCTGGAAGGGCATCTGCTGTGTAAAACATATGCTGGAAAAGTTGGCGGTTCATTACGCTGTGGCGACCCCTGATAAATAAAGTGACTAAGCCAAAGAAAAATGAATGAATGAATGATGTCGTTGAATAAATGTCCAAGGTTCTTCATGGATCCTTCATAAAGAATCTTTGTTTCTATGAGTGTATCCCAGATTTCTCCTGCGGTTCAGTCTGTTTGCAGTAGTCGCATGGTTCCACTGACATGATTCCAAACAGGGCTCAGCCAACATATCTCACGCTATCTCATTATTTCCAAATGATCGATAGCTGCTCAGCGGCCATACATGCAGCACAGTCCTGCTCTCCGATTATAGGTGTTGCCATGGCTCAGATGGAGAACCTTCCTCGCTGTTTGTAAGTGAGATGAGGTGTGTTGGATGCATCCAGTTTGACGACTGAGGTTTTGACAGCGTGAAGGACATGTGTGGATAATCCATCAGCGTTAGGCCGGTCTGTGGAACAGGTGGAGTCTGTCCTTGAAGGCCACAATGCCATGCCAGAGGCCTTCTTTCCCTGTCCAAATCACACCAGCGACTGATGGCAGCTCCACATCTCCGCCTGATTATCCACTCGCTGCTGTTATCAGTAGATGCTAATGTAGAGGTAATTTACTGGTCACAAGCTTTTTGAATCAGCACTATGCACCTTTGCTGATTCCAGTTTTGCCAGAAGTGTTTAACATCAGCAATAAAATGTGCAAAAAAGGCTTACCTTAAACACTTTAACTAATAACCATTTCCAGTCAGAACGCTGCCTCCTTTTAGCAATATGAAAATTCTCCTCAGAGCAAATCTTATAATGCATCATAAAAATATTGAAAATGTATAATTTGAACCTAGTGGATTTCAAGGTACTTATCACTATAAAATGTATAATATCCACTCAGGTCTAAATTAATACATTTTAAATATTTTTATACTATAGTATAAGATTTGCTTTAAAGATAGTTTTCATATTGCTATTTTTTAGGGGAGTGGTCATATGTTTTTGCTCATGAATATTTGAATAAGTACACCCAAGCAAGAAATGGGGACAATCATTTGATGAGTATTTGATTGATAATTTGTAATGACTGAAATTTATATTAGCGCTTTTAATTAATTGTAAAGTCTTTATTCTGCTAAATAACAGGTTCATATATATTATGTTTTTATATTGTTGGAAATACAGCGGGGAAAATAAGTATTGAACACGTCATGTTGTTTCCTGGAATTAATGTTCCTAAAAGAGCTGTTGACATGGAATTGAACCAAGTTTTGGTAAAAAACAAAACAAAACAAAACAAAACAAAACAAAACAAAACAAAACAAAACAAAACAAAACAAAACAAAACAAAACAAAACAAAACAAAACAAAACAAAACAAAACAAAAATCAGCTAAATGAGTTATGTGTAATAACAATGAAATGACACAAAGAGAAAGCACTGAACTTCTGAAACGTATTTAATACTTTATATAAAAGTCTTTTTTGGTGATGGCAGCTTAAAGACGCCTCTCATATGGAGAATGAAAATCTTGATGGTTTTGTGGGTCTCATCTATCTAATCTGATCTTTATTTTGTATTTTCTATTGGATTCAAGTCAGGTTATTGGCTCCACAGCTTGATTTTCCTTCTTTAAAAGCATTTGAAATGTTCACCCTGGTGTCATCTTCATCCTCCTGCTAATGTAGATGTTGGACTGAAGAAGCTAATATTAATTTACAATGAGGAAGAGCAGAGGGATGCTAAATACCTGTTGAGAGATTTCAGCTGCTGTCTGGGCTTTCACAGCGTTTCTACACCTCACTTTTTTCATGTGTTCAATACATTTTTCCCAGTGTCATTTTATTTTATTATGCTTAATTTGTAAACTAATTAGATTAGTTTTCTTTGCATATATGGATTTCTTTGGTTGTTACCAACATCTGGGGACAATTTCAAGTCAACAGCACCTTAAGAAATATGTTTTCTGAGAAAAATAGTGATGTGTTCAATACTTATTTTCCCCGCTGTATACAACCATTGACTTCCATAGTGTGTTTTCCCAACATTTAAACAGCTTTCCTACATTCTTCAAAATATCTTTTTTTGTGTTCAACAAAACAAAAACAAAACAAAAAAAAAAAACTGGTTTGAAACAAGTCAATGGTGAGTAAATAATGACATATTTTTCATTTTTAGATGAACTATTCCTTTAAAAATAAAGTAGTGGGTTTGAGGGGGTGGTCACACTCATAATTATGAATATTTAATTAATTACACAAAAGATGTGAATGAGGCCTCATTTGATGAACTGTAGTTACTGCTTATCATGCAGTGTTGATGTTAAACTGTAGTTGGGTATGATCATTTGAGGGAAGTGGCCATATGATTATGCTCCTGAATATTTTATTACGTAGATACAGGCAAGAACTGGGGACTTTTGAGCACACTCATTTGACAAATTCTAATTATTTTTGATTATTATTAATAACTGCTGTTGCTGATTGAAATAATTGGTCTCACTCTGATTTTCATTTGATTTAAAGCTTTTAATTCATTTTACTATTTTTATTTGGCTAAATAATGAAACATATTTCAATTTTTTTTTATTTAATTAAATGTATTTTATATTTAAACTTTGTAAATGTTTATAAAATTATTTGTAAAAGTTTTTCTGTGAATCTGTGCAAGTGTTTGAGTGAACTGGCCACACCCAGCCTGATCTCATGAGGAAACATAACTATATTTGACTTGAGTTCCGTCATTAAAAAAACTTTTTTCTTATGAAATATTTTAAGGATTTTAAAGATTTTTCATTAGAAAGATTTTAAAAAGGAGGCATGGCATCCAACCCCACCCCTAAACCCAACTGTCATCAGGGGATTAGCAAATCGTACTAAATTGATTGTACGGATTCATACGAAATAGCCACTAAATCAAAAAGTTACAAATTGCCGTAAATTGTGTTGTCATATAAATATTTCATTAAATTAGCAAAATTAGCTAATAATGTCTCACTTGATGATTTGTAGTTACTCCTGGTTGTTAATAGTTTATATTAAAGGGCTAGTTCACTCCAAAATAAAAATTCTGTCATTATTTACCCACCCTTCACTTGTTCAAAACCTAATTGAGTTTCTTTCTTCTGTTGAACACAAAAGAATTAATTGAATTATATAGTAATGCTTTTTTCTTACTATAGAAATTGATGGGTCCCAGTAACCAGCATACTTCAAAATATATTCTTTTGTATTCTATAGAAGAAGGAAATTTAAGGTTTAAAACCACCTGATAATTTTTGAGTGAACTATCATTTTGATTTGTTGTTGGTTATGAGCAAAAGTTACAGTTGTGTTTGTTTTAATGACAATGAAGTGTTTTGTTGTTTACACAGATTTGTTTCTTTTATATTCAATAATATTTGAAGTATTCGAGATGAGAACATTCAAAGCAGGCTGAAATGATGATGAATAATTTGGGCAGCTGCTCTCTCCCCAAATTAAATCAAAATGCTTTTTTTCTGCAGCATTCGGTACATAATGTTGTCCTGTTTCTCTTACTTGGACTGCAGTTCCATCATCTGAACACTAGATGATGCTGATCCTGTTGTTTTGGGAGTTTGTATTTCATGTGGAGTCAGAGCATCTCTGCATTCAGCAAAAAAACGGTTTGAATAAAACTTCAGCGTATGACTGAAAAGATGTGCTATACATCATCCAAGTCAGAATCAGTTTACTGCATCATTTTTCATCCAAACACTGATAGAAAGCTCAAGCTTTTCAGCATTTGACTACAGAAATGCTCTATAGATCATTCAAATCAGCAGCATTTTGCTGCAGCTTTTTTCTTCCGAACATTGATGGAAAGCTCATGGATGTATTGAATTAGATGCAGACTGGTAGACTGTTTGATATCAGTTTAAATGTAATGAAATCGCATCACAGGATGATTGATTTGAAGAGAACAAAACTACCAGAAAATGCAAATGTATACAGTGGTTAAAAATAAGGTTTACTAAGCTTAAAGTGAGCTTTAAAAGAATAGCTCCCAAAACAAAATTCTATTCCTGAGCCCATTGATAAAAGTTAGAAGGTCACAACCAGGAATGTCATAATGGGTTGACTAGTACTGGGTGTAACTATTGTAAATAGCTATATTGTAAATACAGTAAATAGCTACTGTAATTACATTACTTTTCTCCTGAAAAAGTAAAGTAATTGATAACTTTTTATATTTAGGTTATTTCATCACAGTTACTTTATACTCTCATAAATGCTATATATACATTCAAGAGTTTTGTATAAATCATGGAGAAAAATTGTTGTTGTTTTTTGTTATACAAATTTATTTTGTAAACTAAACCTACCCTACCCTAAAAGAAGGGTAAATTAACCAATAAAAAGGGTCAATATATGATATATGAAATATAATGATTAATATGAAATGTTTCATGTTTTGATACGTATCATGTTTAAAACTTCTTTATAAGGACCGGTTTGAAAAACTTAAAGAGCTTAAATAAGAGTTTAAACATTGAAATGTATAGGGATTTTAAATAGTATTGAGTCAAGTAATTACATTACTTATTGAGTATTGAATAATTACATTACTTATTGAGTATTGAATAATTACATTACTTATTGAGTATTGAATAATTACATTACTTATTGAGTATTGAATAATTACATTACTTATTGAGTATTGAATAATTACATTACTTATTGAGTATTGAATAATTACATTACTTATTGAGTATTGAATAATTACATTACTTATTGAGTATTTTTTCAGATAAAGTAATTCGACAATTTAATTAAATGCATTTTTAATTATGTAATTAGTAATTAACTACTTTTTTGAAGTAACTTCTTCAACACTTTCATAAGCTGGCACCCAATCTCATGAGGAAACATAACTATTTTACATTTTGGCAACTTCATTATTAGTGGCTAATTTATATGTATTTGTATAATGTAATCCATATGAAAATGAATGCTTTTTTTAAGAAAGAATGCTAACCTCTAAACATAAAAATCACTGAAGCACGATCGGATCATCTCAAAATGTACAAATGAGATTGTACTAATCCATACAAATTAGCCTCCGACATGAGTTATGAACTGCTGACACAGATAAAGAATATAATGATGGGTTGTAACAAATGCTACACTGGCACTTGCAAGTCATGAAAAACTTTATAATGGCTGTGCGATCTGAGCTTACATTAAAACTTTGATGATGATCTCTATGATTACTTGGGGTCATGGAGTCTGGTCTTACCAGTCTCTGCTCTAGTTTTTTGGCTCTTCACATTATTCGCACACAGGTGACACTTAAAAAATGACATTTGCTGTTTGTTTAAAATACTATTAAAAATGAGCTGAAACAGCACAATTCTTGAGTTTTAGGGGCAAAACTTAACTGTTTAATGTTCAATTCACTTAATTTTGTAATTCATTCATGTTGTCCCAACACAGACCTATTGTGTGGAAACCAACAATTTCTACAAAGCGTATGTTTACATGTTCAGAAAGCATATCAGCTGATAGTTACCTGCCTGCAAAATTGGCTAAGAAACTAAATGTTTTGCATGTAAATGTTCTGCCCAAACTACCTCTGCTTAAACCAGCTTCTCATCAACTAGGTCATGCTGCGGTTAGTGCCTCCTTTCAGAAGATTTTCATGCTGTATGAAGGGGACTATTTTTACCAGTCTGTCCCAACCCAAAAAAGAGAGAGAGAGAGAGAGAGAGAGAGAGAGGCTGGTATTTTAGGTCACTGTGACCTCATAGGTCTAAAATAAATGGGTATAAATCTATGGGCACTGCTGCATCAAAACCTCTCTG
This sequence comes from Danio kyathit, assembly GCA_903798195.1. NCBI lineage: Eukaryota > Metazoa > Chordata > Actinopteri > Cypriniformes > Danionidae > Danio > Danio kyathit. The sequence goes on along the minus strand of LR812521.1, from coordinate 36,385,667 downwards.
TCACCTTGTGAAATGCACTACTTTTTGATGCAAAAACACATGGAATGGTTTTAGCTTGACTCTAGGGCATGAAAATTTGAGTTTTCACTAGTGCACACTAGATGCCTCCACAAAGTGGCAAGTGAGGGATTTTAAAAGGATATTTAAGACAAAAAATTAAGATATATATATATATATATATATATATATATATATATATATATATATATATATATATATATATATATATATATATATATATATATATATATATATATCAGCCTGATCTCACGAGGAAACATAAGTATTCTACGTTTTGTCAGTTTAGTGGTTAATTCGTACGAGTTTAGTCGAACGATTTTAAAAAGGAGGCGTGGGACCTAACCCCACCCCCAAACCCAACCGTCATTGGGTGATGAGCAAATCGTACTAGTTTGTACGAATCAGATCATACTAATTCATACGAATTAGCCACTAAATCAAAAAGTTACGAATTGCTGTGAGATTGCGTTGATTTATATATATATATATATATATATATATATATATATATATATATATATATATATATATATATATATATATACATATTAAGAAATTTCTCATCAGCCAATCTCATGGCAGCAACTTAATGTATATAGGCATGTAGACATGGTCAAGACGATCTGCTGCAGTTAAAATATAGCATCAGAATGGGGAAGAAAGGTGATTTAAGTGACTTTGAACGTGGCATGGTTGTTGGTGTCAGACAGGCTGGTCTGAGTATTTCAGAAACTGCTGATCTACTAGGATTTTCACACACAACCATCTCTAGGGTTTACAGAGAATGGTTCAACAAAGAGAAAATATCCAGTGAGTGGCAGTTCTGTGGGCGCAAAATGCCTTGATGCCAGAGGTCAGAGGAGAATGGCCAGACTGGTTCGAGCTGATAGAATGGCAACAGTAACTCAAATAACCACTCATTACAACCGAGGTATGCAGAAAAGCATCTCTGATCACACAACACATCCAGTCTTGAGGCTGATGGGCTACAGCAGCAGAAGACCACATCAGATGCCACTCCTGTCAGCTATGAACCAGAAACTGAGGCTATGATTCTTACAGGCTCAACAAAATTGGGCAATAGAAGATAGGAAAAATGTTGTCTGGTCTGATGAGTCTTGATTTCTGCTGCGACATTTGGATGGTGGGGTCAGAATTTGGCATCAACAACATGAAAGCATGCATCCATCCTGCCTTGTATCAATGGTTCAGGCTGGTGGTGGTGGTGTAATGGTGTGGGGGATATTTTCTTGGCACACTTTGGGTCCATTAGTACCAATTGAGCATCGTGTCAATGTCACAGCCTACCTGAGTATTGTTGCTGACCATGTCCATTTATGACCACAGTGTACCCATCTTCTGATGGCTACTTCCAGCAGGATAACGTGCACTGTCATAAAGCGTGAATCATCTCAGACTGGTTTCTTGGACATACAATGAGTTCACTCTATTTAAATGTCCTCCAAAGTCACCAGAGCTCAATCCAATAGAGCACCTTTGGGATGTGGTGGAACGGGAGATTCTCATGATGAATGTGCAGCTTTCAAATCTGCAGTAACTGCGTGATGTTATTATGTGTACCTAAAAAAGTCGTATGTGTGTGGGTATATATAATTTGTTGTTAATTTACTTAGCCTCAGGCCTAATGGATACCAAAACTTTTTCACTAGAGTGTTAAAAATTTTTTTTTAGCTGAAACTGTTATCCATGATATTTTATTGCAACTACTGTCACATTAAGAGTAAGAAACAATATACAGAAAAAACTATGTTAGTTCATGAATTTTCAAACATGAACTTAATAATGCACAATACTTAATAAACATAGTACAACATTAAACATGTCCAAACTTATGGCTGTTAGCATTAGTTAATGCACTGCGAATTAGTAAGAACTAACAATGAATGACTGAATTTTCATTAGCAAATCATTAATTCATTCATTCATTTTCTTTTCGGCTTAGTCCCTTTATTAATCTGGGGTCACCACAGCGGAATGAACCGCCAACTTATCCAGCATATGTTTTCCGCAGCGGATGCCCTTCCAGCTACATCCCATCACTGGGAAACATCCCTACACACTCATTCACACACATACACTACGGACAATTTAGCCGACCTAATTTACCTATACCACATGTCTTTGAACTTGTGGGGGAAACCGGAGCACCCGTAGGAAACCCACGCGAACACAGGAAGAACATGCAAACTCAGAAACACCAATTGACCCAGCCGAGGCTCGAACCAGCGACCTTCTTGCTGTGAGTTGAACGTGCTACCCACTGCGCCACCATGCAGCCCATTAGCAAATCATTCATTCACTCATTCATTTTCTTGTCGACTTAGTCCCTTTATTAATCCGGGGTCGCCACAGCGGAATGAACCGCCAACTTATCCAGCACGATTTACGCAGCGGATGCCCTTCCAGCCGCAACCTATCTCTGGGAACATCCACACACTCATTCACACACATACAGTACGGACAATTTAGCCTACCCAATTCACCTGTACCGCATGTCTTTGGACTGTGGGGGAAACCGGAGCACCCGGAGGAAACCCACGCGAACACAGGAAGAACATGCAAACTCAGAAACACCAATTGACCCAGCCGAGGCTCGAACCAGCGACCTTCTTGCTGTGAGTTGAACGTGCTACCCACTGCGCCACCATGCAGCCCATTAGCAAATCAAAGATGAATAAATACTGCAATAAATTATGTATTTTTCATTGTTCAAGTGTTACAGTCTGGCCAAGAAACATTATTTATAGCATTAATACCTTTAATTCAAACCCTCAGACAGACCTTAGCTTGTTCATGACCGTCTGGAAAGTTGTATATTAAGTATATCAAGTATATTGTATATTAAGTTGTATATCAAGCACAGATGCCATTCTAATGAACAAGACCAAACACACTCATCCTTCAGCTCATGAGTCACATAGGAAGAATGATTAGTATCAGTATAAATTAAAAATAAATGGCATCGCAGAGGATGACTAATTTCGTGGAGAACAAAACTGAGAAAATGCAATAGGTTCACCCACAGAAACACTCACAAAACTATACAATGGATAAAAAAGAACAACATCATAGACAAATTTAAAAGATCTCAATTGGCACATTTCAAAAACAGAATTTCATACCATTTTTTGCAGATATCTTGTTGATATTAATTAGCCAGATATCTTGTTGATATTAATCAGCCTGATCTCCTCATCTATTTTACATTTTGTTGAATTAGTGACTACTTTTTGTGAAATTATTTGATCTCATTCATACAAAAATGACTCATTTATAGTGTTGGGGAACTGTCAGTTTTAACCCAAACATGACCAGTGTATCAGATGAAGAACAGCCGGAGTCAGAAAGTCAATCAAACAAAGTTCACTGAAGATTTGCAGTTTCATCAAGCAGAAGCCATATCACCCTGCAGCCCAAGACCGGTTACTCACTGAGGCTAAGCAGGGCTGAGCCTGGTCAGTACCTGGATGGGAGACCACATGGGAAAACTAGGTTGCTGTTGGAAGTGGTGTTAGAGAGGCCTGCAGGGGGTGCTCAACTTGTGGTCTACGTGAATCCTAATGCCCCAGTAAAAGTGAAGGGGACACTACACTGTCAGTGGGTGCCGTCTTTCGGATGAGACGTTAAACCGAGGTCCTGATTCTCTGTGGTCATTAAAAATCCCATGGCACTTCTCGTAGGGTAGGGGTGTAACCCCGGTGTCCTGGCCAAAGTCCCTCAATTGGCACTTACCCATCATGGCCTCCTAATAATCCCCATCTACTGAATTGGCTCTATCACTGTCTCTCCACTCAACCAATAGCTGGTGTGTGGTGAGCGCACTAGCGCCATTGTCCTGTGGCTGCCGTCGCATCATCCAAGTGGATGCTACACACTGGTGGTGGTGTGGAGAGACCCCCCTTATAATTGTAAAGCGCTTTGGGTGTATGGCCATACACAATAAATGTGCTATATAAATACACATTACATTACAAGCCAGCTTTAACACTCTCATAGGAGTTCGTAGGCCGCTCTGCTTACAATCTCAAATCAACACCAATTATACTCTAACATACGTCACTAACTGCGTCATACATATATGTATTTTAACCTGATTGGTTAAAACACAGACAGACTTAGAAAACTTCCACATGAGTGTGTGCGTATAATTCAGAACAATATCTCCAATGATTACTTAGGTATCAAACATACAAAGGTCAGACAGCCAGTGGGCTATTCAGAGCTGACTCTAGACCTGTAAGAATGATCCTCCAAACCAAAGAACAGAACACACCCACACACACACACACACACACACACACACACACACACACACACACACACACACACACACACACACACACACACACACACACACACACACACACAAAGTACAAAACTGTTTTATACACAAGGCTGTTTCTTGTGCTCTCAACCATTTTATCAAAAGTGGTAGAATAACCATAGCAGACTTATACAGACTCTACATCTCAGTGACTCCTTGAATGGGCCTGAAAATCCTGAGCATAGCTAGCCCTCCATATAAGCGAACTAAGTGGCTGCTTAGGGCCCCGCCGCCACTAGGGGCCCCCACAACCCGCTAGCAGTGCAAGGCGTTTTCTTGCTGAAATTTTTATTTGCATTTTACAATTATTTTCTTTGACAGTGCTTTAGTCCTTAAATATTTATAAATTTTCACTTAAAAGAAAAAAAAAATCACAATTTTTTTAAAGTTGAAATTGTTTTCGTGTGAAGGTCATGTGATCAACAGGAAGCTCGCAGCATCTCATTTCTCATATGCGTTCTGTGTTCTCACAGTTCGAGTTTGCTCTTCCGAGGTAACCTGCAAGACCGACCGGTCACCACAAGAACGCGAATTTGTGAACAGACACAGCCACCATGGCCTTTGCTTCATTATATACCTGATTTATTTTGGAAATTGGACCGCGGAAATGAAACGAAACTAACGTTATTCTTTAGGCGTAGAAAAACTGAGAGGAAAAATTACAACAAGAGACAAGCACAAAATCATTTTTAGCATCGCTTTTAAGTGCTAATGATGATGTCAATCTAATAGCACATTTATCGAATATAGGCAATAATATCGTCGTCTACTTATATGAAATATTTAAGTTTTTCCTGGTTTTACAGACCCGTTTTTTACCCAGACCCATTTTACTGAAATGCAATAGTACTCAAATGTCTTTCACTGACATTTTGCACACTGGTAATATATTTTTTTCCTGAGACATTTTTATAAAAGTTATGTCCTAATTAAATTAATCATAGTTTAATATAAGCTCTGGACCCTCAATCTCAAATATATGGAACAGGGAAGGAGACTGAAGGGAATAATAAAGTTTGTGTTTTGGGTATCAACATTAAGCCAGTATTTGTTGCTTCCCTTTTTCTTATATGTTTTTTTATATTAATATTTTATATATTTATATTATTTGCTTATTGATTTTATTATTTATGGATCAATCTTTGCATTAATGTTAATTGTTTTTTTAATGAATTCCGAACGTATATATTATTACTAAGTAATGCATTTAATTAATTATTGTTTAGTGTTGTTTCATTGCAGAGTTTTTGCTTTTGGGATTTATAAAGAAAAAAAAAAAAACTCAACCTACAATCTTTTTAAAGAATTTCAATCGGTTTGCTTAATTAATAGAATATGTTTTAAAGACTTCGTAAGGACGCAAGGTAGGAAGCACCTGGTCTTTCATTAAAGATTGTTTAATTCTTCATTTTTGAAGCTGGTAGTTGACAAAACAGTGCTGTTTTGAAATGTACAAACTATTCAGACAGTTAAGTAGAAGAAATCAGGCTTTACTTTTCTGTTTCATTGATTGTATTTAATAAGCAATAAAATCAATAAAATATTGTCGGCCGAATTGCAATGGCAATACTCCACTATTTAGAGCAAGGTAGGGCCCCAAAATGATTCTGCTTAGGGCTCCCAAATGTACAGGGCCGGCCCTGATCCTGAGAATACAAATAACTCATATCACATATCAATAAACAACACATATCAATACAGTTTTACTCTGAAAAGGGATGACACTAAGGTCATTATATAATCTAGGCCCATAAACTTTATTAATATTCATAAAATCATAAAAAAAGATATGTTTTACTCCATCCTGGAGCGGACATCCATCAGAAAATCCACTCCTTCAATAGAAAGAAGGTCCACCTCTAAACTGCTACATGTGCAGATCATACATATAACTTTACAAAGTCATACAGTCATACATATAGTGGGTAGCGCTGTCGCCTCACAGCAAGAAGGTTGCTGGTTCGAGCCTCGGCTGGGTCAGATGGCATTTCTGTCTGGAATTTGCATGTTCTTCTCATGTTGGCGTGGGTTTCCTCTGGGTGCTCCAGTTTCCCGCACAGTTCAAAGATACGTGCTATAGGTGAATTGGGTAAGCTAAATTGTCCGTAGTGTATGTGTGTGAATGAGAGTGTATGAGTGTTTCCCAGTGAAGGGTTGCAGCTGGAAGGGCATCCGCTGATAAAACATATGCTGGATAACTTGGTGGTTCATTCCGCTGTGGCGACCCTTGATTAATAAAGGGACTAAGCTGAAAAGAAAAAGAATGAATAAATGAATGAAAGTCCTACAAATTAGCTACAGTATTAACATAATACAGTCATGAACTTATATGAACAAATTAGTGGTTCATTCCCATCCTCAACTTCTAGTGTAAACAAACAGCACTAGCCCATATGTGAGTTTGCTTTTGCGTCATACGTCTTTATGCTTCAGAACAAGAAATTTCGGACTGAGGCTGAAGCTTTTTTTGCTGAGGCTGTGGATGAAACAGTTCCTAACACGTTTTGTTTTTACAAATTCTTGATTCTGTTTGGGGGGGGTGAACTAGAACACGCTCTCGTGCTTGTTAGTTACAAAACACATTATTTTTGCATGATATATATTAATACAGTACCGTTCTGGCACATGCACCTCAATTAGTGACAGGTTTGATGAAGACCTGCCTGTGATCGGTTGGCTGTAGATTGTGGCAAACAGCTAGAAGGTGTTGAACTACTGCCACGCAGCTTACCTAAACAGTTCCATCTTTTTCATGGAGGCTGTTGCTAAAACAAAACATTTATGGTATGTAAAATACACAGCGATGTCTATGGAAGTCAGCACACATCACACATAATCTGACAATGTGTGTAATTCACAGATGGATAGGTAACAAGAATGTTTAGTTTATTCTTCTTTTAGTTAAACAGCAACTTACTTTAATGTATTTTGTGAGAACTAACATGGGGCCGGCCATCAGCCATCATAGATTAAATAATGTGATCGTTATTATGATGTTTAAACAATCAAAAACATGTTTGTACACATACACTACCTGACAAAAGTCTTGTCGCATATCCAAGTTTTACGAACATCAAATAATAACGACTTTTACTTGATCGTTTGGTATCAGATATGGCTTATATGAAAGACAAAGGCCTCTAGATTACACTTATTTTAACAAAATAAAATATGATCATACCTTGATTTTTTTATTATTTAATTAGAACAGTAAGGTCTGACTTTGCTTAGACAAAAGTCTTGTCACTTAACAAGAATAATGTACAGTATAGAATATAAAGTCATGGTGCAGTGGAAAAAGAATTAATATTGTGTAAGACTCCCATGAGCTTGGAGGACTGCATCCATACATCTCTGCAATGACTCAAATAACTTATTAATAAAGTCATCTTGAATGGCAAAGAAAGCGTTCTTGCAGGACTCCCAGAGTTCATCTTACCCCAGACATGCTTAATAATGTTCATGTCTGGGGACTGGACTGGCCAATACTGAAGCATTTTGGCCTTCTTTGCTTTCAGGAACTTTGATGTGGAGGCTGAAGTATGAGAAGGAGCGCTATCCTGCTGAAGAATTTGCCTTATCCTGTGGTTTGTAATGTAATGAGCAGCACAAATGTCTTGATAGCTTAGGCTTCTGATGTTGCCATCCACTCTGCAGATCCCTCGCACACCCCTTATACTGAATGTAACCCCAAACCATGATTTTTCCTTCACCAAACTTGACTGATTTCTGTGAGAATTTTGGGTCTGTGCGGGTTTTTGTGATGATTGGGATGCAGTTCAACAGATGATTCATCAGAAAAATCTACCTTCTGCCACTTTTCCAAATGATCAACTAGAAGTCAAGTTATTATTTGTTGCTCTTACAACTGGGATCGACGACAAGACTTTTGTCAGGTAGTGTATTTGAGAATCTGAAAATTAAATATTTCATAATATACTCAATCTGAGCAAAGAAAATTGGTCAAGAGGAACATTTGCACGCACAGATACAGCAAAGATATAGCAGAGTAGCAACATTATTGTTGTTTACACCTTATTCCCTCTCCTCAACCATTCAAATTTCCATAGGCAGAATTTGCTTTGATACAACGTAAACTCTGGAGAACAATGCTTTTAGAGACATTTATTCCAGTTCTTAAAGAGTAGAAATAAAAAAAAAGGAGTGGACTTTGAGATATGTAGATCATTTTTATGCCCAAACATACACACTGCACACTGACTAACATTTATTACATGTCACAACAACTACATTAACAAGTAAAAAGGCATAAAGTTCAGATAATGTTCACATAATGTGCAGTCACAGACAGGTTTACTACTTTAAAAAGCCACTACAAATGTCAAAATATCGAGTTTTATCTAGCCATTTGATTAAATAAGTATTTAATCGCATAGTACACTTTAAGGTCACAAACTTTGCATATCCTCTGGATGTTGTTTACTTTTCGTCCCTCTGACAGACAGGTCACCTTTTTTAAAAAAAACAAAGCAGTGGACAAGCGCTTGGCCAGACAAACTGGACGTAGCTTGTCCCTGTCCACAGCCATCTGGTCATGTCAGCGGCTCCTAGTCACCACAACAGGACACTGAGCTGACAGCACCTTCCACTCTTTTTTCCATTCTGTACAATGACTACAGCATTGTGGGCACTTAATCTGACGCATGATGTTGCAAATCAGCAGTAGTGCTGAGCAAACAAATGCCAAGCACATTTGGAGGAGACGCTGAACTTATGAAGCTACAGCATGATGACTCACATACTAACAAGATGAGTTTTGTCCTCACGCCGCAACATTTTATTTCCTTGTAGTGTCAGTGTGAGGTATCATTATCGTGTATTGTATGATATGATTCATTTTGGTTATAGACAGCTCATTAAGTAAAGTAAAAAGCAATAAGAACACACACACACACTGAAACAAACACAAGGCCAGAACGCAAACCAAAATGCGACCTAATTAAATTAACTTTGTAATAATAAAGGAAGAGAGGTGAAAATGAAATTACAGGACTGAACTCATTTTCTCTTCATTGTGATTCAGTTTATTTTTCAATAAGGCTCTCTAACTGTGTTTTGGAAGGCTGTTTTGGCTGATTAGTTTGTGGCCCTCTGGTGTGATGTTCAAATTTTTAAACCTCGCTATACAAAAAAAGAAAACTTTGAAGAAATGACATTAGGGAAATAGATTCACGTTTCCTGAAGGAAATACCAGTGCTTGGAAGACAGCATTTATAAGAGTAGTTTCAGGTAAGAGTTTGTGGGCTTCTGTTGTGCATCAATTAAATGCTTTCTTTGCTGTTGTCACATGTCTCAACAGCCTGTTTTCGGTCACACAAGAATCAACACATTTACAACCTGTATTTTACCATTCATTTTGGCTTTAACAGCTTATTGATAACTAATCAAAGAACATTTAACTGAGCTCTGTGAAACGTTTTGTATGTAGGGCTACAGTCAAAAATTTAATATTAGAGCCATGGCTGTGGTGAGTCGGCAATACTGTGTCTAAAATGAAACTATTTCTCTTATCAGAAAACACTATTATTCCAGGTGCAGCATTGTATTAGACTTTAGCAAATATGAAAATAAACATGGAGAAAACACCTCCACCTTCCACGGAGAAACAGCCACCTGCGGGCGTAAAGTCCTCTGCCTTCAGAACTGGCCACTATACTGAGGCCCCGTTTACACTAATACTTTATAGTTTTAAAAGGCATAAGTTTTGCTACGGTTACGCCATCCGGCCACACTACGCCAGAGTTTTCGAGCCCCGAAAACGGAGCGTTTTGAAAACGCTGGAGAGGCCGTTTTCATTCTAAAACGCTGCTGCTCCGTCTCAGTGTAGATGGGGGAAAAGGAGGCGTGGCTGCAGACATTCACCTATCTGATTGGGGCTTTCTCCTCAATATTAAGTAGCCTTCACACAGTTCAGTCCTGCATCCTCTCCTTGTAAGTTCAGACTTCGCTAGTTTGATATGGAAAACAAACTCCTGAGTGTGTACTTTGTAAAGTCATTCACAACACCCTAGATATGCTGTTTCACTATCTTAACAATAAAATGAAAACATGATGTGAGGAACTGCCTATTTTCATTTTGATATTAGCAACTTAACAGACATCAAAAATGTTGAGGCGTCATGTAGCTGCATGATATGACCGTCATCTTCATGCATAACACAACGGAGCCTATAACATTACTGCCTCCTTTCATTTTCATTGAAAATACGAAACATACCCTCTCTTTCATTGAATATCAGTTTTAATAATTAATAATGGCCATTATAAAAGTATAACGCACAATAAGTTTATACAATAGAGAAAATAAAGGCAAACAATCAGTCAGATGTGCAGAATCGGTGTCCGCGGTTACTTATCTTTGCGCTCAGCCAAAACACGATATCTGAGAACAAGTAATAGATTCAAAAGACCAAAGTCGGGGAATATGTAGTTAGATATAGACAACAAGATGAATTAAATATCACGTTTAACAAATATAGTGAGATTAGATCCAGCGGGAGATCCTTGATGAACAGTTCGACGTGCACAGCTCTCATAAGGGTATGTGCTCAAAGCACGCTGTAGTGCATGCCAGAGTGTGTGTGTGGTCATGTGATGTGCGTTTTCACCATTTTAATGTAGACAGAGAGCTGTTCAGAAATGCTGGGTGAAACGCTAGTGTGGACGCAGATCGTTTTCATTCTAAAACGCCATTTTAAAACTAAAATGTACTAGTGTAAACGGGGCCTAAGAATGAAGCTCGGCCGCCCCCCACTGGTAATATATTTCCTGAGTCAGAATTTCCATGAGTGCTGCGACTAACCGCAGTTCATCATGGCATTCTGTTCCCTAAGACGCGCGTTTCTAAAGGCCATATCTGTATAGTCACTGTGTAATGTAAAAGCAGCTCTATAAATCTCTAGAAACACATGAGATGAAAACTCTAATGGTATTAATGTGTATGCAAACAGATGCAGACCAATTGTATTTCAGTATTCAAATTAGATGATGATGCCATTCAATGAATCATTCACATAAATCATTCACAAGAACATGCTCACAATAAAACATACATTGACTGGTCACATATTTGAACATTTTAAGCCTGATTTTGGGCCTGATTCGCACCTCAAAGTACTCGATGAACCATGATGTGATTCAAGGTTTGGCAGAAACAATATTTTTCTGAAAAATAAAAAAATCCCTGTTGTGTCCCTGTTTTTAAAGCATAAGCGTGACTGCCACAAACACGTCATAAAAGTGGACATGAAAACTGCAAAGCACATCAGCCACATCTTTAGCATCATCTCAGCCAAGATTTTGCCTGTATTCTACTCTTCTCTTTTTTTGGATACAAAGCAAAACAGACATTAAGAGAGCCAGATGATGATGTCTACCTTAACGATATAGTCGTTAACTATGTTTAAATATAATAACTTTAACTAGTTAATCTAGCTATTAGTTACTATTTAATTAGTAAAGTTATGGTAACTAATAACCTTAATGTTTCTGAAGTTTTGTAAAGCTGCTTTGAAACTATAATTATTGTAAAAAGTGTTATACAAATAAACTTGAACTGAATTGAATCGATCATCCTCCATATATATATTTCATCTAAAATCCCGTTTGATCAGATATGTTTCTGTGAGATCTTGTGTCCATGGAATTGATTACTATCAGTAGACACACTAAGCCAATGGTCCGCCATTGGGGTTTGTTGGCCCATCAGTCAGGCTAGTTGGTTTGGTGTGTTCCACTTGTTGCATCGCCTCGGGTTAATGTCAAAGCTCATTGGCCCGATTTAGCGCGTAATATTGGTATTGGCTGAAGAGAGTGCTCTAAATGGTTTTCAGCAACGAATTAGACTGTGAGTGTGATGTAGTGAAGTGATGTAGCAAGTAAACAATTCAAGCCAAGAAGGATCACAAAAAGTCTGGGTGTAATAATAATAATTCCTCACATTAATATAGCACTTTTCTAGACACTCAGACCGCTTTACACAACGGGAGGGAATCTCCTCATCCACCACCAGTGTGTAGCATCCACCTGGATGACAGCCCTATTGCACCAGAACGCACACCACACATTAGCTGACTGGTAGAAAGGAGACAGAGTGATGAAGGCAATTATGATATGGGGATGGTTAGGAGGCCATGATGTACAGAGGCCAGTGGGCAAATTTGGCCTATTCGTTTTCAAAGGACATTTTTAATGACTACAGAGAGTCAGGACCTCGGTTTAACGTCTCATCCGAAAACTGAGCAGTATAGAGTCCTCATCAATATACTGGGGTGTTAGGACCCACACAGACCACAGGTTGAGTGCCCCCTTCCGGCCTCACAAACACCACTTCCGACAGCAACCTAGCTTTCCCATGTGATCTTCCATCCAGGTACTAACCAGGTACAGCCCTGCTTAGCTTCAGTGGACGACCATGTGAGAGTTGCAGAGAGCTAATTGCCGGCAACAGATGAATGCTGGTATGGATTATTGGATTATCTGACATATTTGCAGGAGGGAATCCCTCTGTGGCGAGTGACAATTACTGTGATAATGTTACTAACTGCTGCTTTGTGTATGCTTTGTGAGCGTCGGTTTGGTTTCCCTTTGCAGAATGAGAAAACAGACTACTGCCCCCTGTTAAGTGAAAAGACACGTGTCTAGTTTCAGTCAGCTTTTGTCTGTTTGGTGTGTTCACGTACAGCTTTTTGGTCCAGGCGAGATCCAATGCGAGGCTACAACACAAGGGTTTCGTTGATGGTAGTTGTTTGGCATCAGCTTAGTGTGCCCTGGCCCTTATAGTCTAGCCATACCACATAGTCCATGTCAGTTCAGGGGACTTTAATGTTAAAAATTTGAAAATGAAGGGGGCCAAAACTATTTTAGTTAACTAATATGAAAGCCATAAAAACATTTTTATTACTTAACTGAAACAAAAAGCAAGCAAGCTTCAAGTAAGCAAGCAAATAAATAAATAGAATTATGGGTAATCTCTGCTTGAATTACTTTTTATGTTTAAAATGTGACAATATCAATAAATACACTGTGTAAATTTTCAATCATAAAACAAGCTGTAGGTGTAAAGATCAAGGCAGATCAATTTAATATATTTTAAAGTATAAAGCACATATAAAAAAACAAACGTTGAATACTTAATTAGCAGAAATTTTAGTGTAAACTAGCTAAACTAAAAAAAAACTATTTTGCCAAACTTACACAGTAATAGATAACAAAAACTAACACATGACAATAACTAAAACATTGTACAAATAGAAAGTAGTTTAAAATATAATTTAAAAACCCACCCTAAAATAAAAAAGTAAAAAAAAAGGTTTTCAATTTATTTAGGATGAAAAATGATCACAATATTTTTAATTGTCCAGTGAACCTGAAGATTGTGTGCAACAAATGTATGGGGTCGATTCAGATTTCGAGAATATTAGTTTAATATTGATTTGAAGAGTTTACAAAACCCCAAAACACAGAGTAAGAACAGCACACTTCATTATTTCGAACAGACTTCTAGCTTGATCATTTGATGTTTCCATACACTTTAACATGCTTAGAACACGCCTGGCCTAACATTCCTCTAAAAGATTTCCAGAAAGCATTGTCTGCAGCTTTGATAGCCACGTTCATCCCAAACATCCTCCATCGCACGGATCAGCGTAAACAGCTGGAGTGACCGATAGATTCCATTTAGTGTGCAAATGGATGGTGCAACACTCGCTCATATATTGCAGGCCGGCTGTAATAGCTTCAGGCCTTTATGCCATCGCCCTGCTTTTAATATCACTGCTGGCTCGTCAGTCAGAGCGAATGGTGTAATGTTACAAATGAGGCCACATATAAAACCCAGGCAGAGAAGATGAAAGGTGGTATGATTTAGAGTGAGCTCCCCATTTCTTGCTGAGCCTCTCTGCTCAATAGCAGGTGTTGGCGACTCAGGTGACAGATGAGGGAGAAACCGCCCGCTCTATTGTCCTGGAGCAAAGCCCAATGTAAAAACACACACACACACACACACACACACACACACACACACACACACACACACACACACACACACACATACAGTTTTCCACGGCCATAGAAGAAGCTGCAGTGTCCAATGCGACAACCGCCTCCAAGCAATGCCCCAGAAAGCTGGCAGCCGAAAAAAATGACACACTGTTTGCCCCTGCCATGAGAGTCATTTGCAGAAATTGCCCGTCTCCATTTGCCAGCGGCACGATTTACATGGAGAGGCTTCAGTGTTTGTTGGTGGGACCGGGCCAAAGGCATTTGTCTCCATCTTTCTCAAGCGATACAGCAGGTGGAGGTGTAAGCAAAACTGCTCATGAAGTGTCTTAAACCAGCAAATTTCATTAGCACATTCTCTTATGGACCGTCTTCAGCACTTTTAGAGAAAATGCCAATAGATCATGTAAATTGGAAGGAGGAAGATGAATTAAAAGTGGTAAAGGATGAATGTGTGCACAGAGCTTTGCAGACATCTGGGGTTTGGCATCTTTTTAAAATAGTTTAGACTTTCTTAAAGAAGCACTCCACCTTGTTCTATTAAAAAAATTGTTCATTTTACAACTCCCCTGTGGTTAAACAGTTTTACCGTTTTTTTATCCATTCAACCAATCTCAACCGTGTCTGGTGGGAGCAGTTTTAGCTTAGCTTAGCATAGATCATTGAATCAGATTAGACCAGGGATGTTCAATCTGATCCTGTAGATCAGGTGTGCTCAAACTTTTTCTTATGAATAACCAGATTCAAACTTGAGTGAGGGTGAAAGGTAAATATACCAAACTGTATTACATTAAAGTTACCATGAGTAATCTCCAAATTTATTTCCTAATATTTAAAAAAGAAAACATTACTTTAAATAATACTGACTAATGCAGTATAATTTTATTTTATCATGAATTTACAGTAAAAACATCAACAATCCCCCTTATAACACAAGGGAGTTCAATGTCGATTACACTAGTCAAGCTGGACCTGCCTTGATTTGCTCCAGTGACAGTATTTTCATTTATCGCCTTAGTCCCTTTATTGATCAGGGGTCACCACAGCGTAATGAACCGCCAACTTATGTTTTACACAGCAGATGCCTTTCTAGCCGCAATCCAACACTGGGAAACACCCATACACTCTTGTATTCACACACATACACTACGGTCAATTTAGCTTACCCAATTCACCTGTACCGCATGTCTTTGGACTTGAGGAGAACATGCAAACTCCACATACAAATACCAACTGACCAACATGGGGCTCAAACCAGCGACCTTCTTGCTCTGTGACAACAAGGACAGTATCTGAAAATGTAAAAATAATTAACAACATTTCATTGAAACATTTAATTTCATTTAGCTTTTTTGGTGGCTCAGCAATAAAATAAACAAACAAAAGGTCACGTTAAATCTGAAATGATGGTGTCTGTCAAACGCTTTGCCCCAACAGACCTCTCCATCATTCCCCTTCTCTTCTCAGATGGGATGGCGGGCCAAATCAAACGTTACTATGGGCCAACTTTGACCCGCGGGCCCTAGTTTGGACATCTCTGTTGTAGATATCTTCCTGCAGAGTTCAGCTCCAACCCTTATCAAACACAATTAAACCAACTAAGACCATAAAAATTGAGCAGTAATATAACATATTATAATGAATTTCGAAGAATTGTGTGACTTTAATTATAATCAATTTGTAAATATTTTTGGTCAATCTAGGATTGCTGAATTGTTCTAGGCAAATGGATACATTTGCAAGCACAATGCTAACAATAAAACTCTAATGTAATGAGTCGGGGTACAACGGATTTGAGAATCCAAGTGAAGTTTATTAAGAGAATCGTCAGGCAGGCAAAAGGTCAAAACAGGGACAGACAGGAGATCTGATAATCCAAAAGTGTAAATTGGAAGGAGTTGGAATTTACAAATTTCAAAACAATCATCTATAGCTGCATCACCCTGGGTTCGAAACCATTATCTTGGCATACCAGTCAGGAAGTCTCACCGCTTCACTAAATCACTTGAAAACTTAACTCTACAATGTGGGGTTTAATACCTCAATTTGCTTTATTGTTTCTTTGCTGAAGCTGTTCCAGAGCAATAAATTAAATAAATGACCACTAGCTGTCACTGTAGAGACGGGTTTAGAAACGTTTCGAAGCTTTGACACATTTGCTTTGACTGTTTCAGTGTTTCATGAAGCCTCGCTTTGCCCACCACTACAAGAGTAGTCAGAGTACAGGCCAGCGGTCAGGACATGCAGCAAAACAACATACTGTAAAACAATAATCAAAGCAAAAGTCAAAAACCACAGCAAAACAAGAAAACGCTTCGCAATGCTCACTTACAGTTTAACAAGACTCAGAAAAAAGTGTTTGTGAATGACACTGTGTCTTTATAGTTTTAATCAGTCCATCCTGAGCTTCCAGCTGTGTGAGTGTAATCAGGGGGAATCAGGAACTGGTGTGTGAGTGCAAAGACTTCTAGGAATTGTATTTCGCATAGTGGCAGATGTGTAGTTTTTCAGTGATCTGCACAGGCTAGATCGCTGGTGATAATGACAACTGAGCACAAAAGTGAGGGTGAAAAAATAAAACAAAAACTGCACTATTACCTGATATTACCTGCACTAAACTGATTCTGTCTTAGCCTTTTCAGTATCTTAGATATTGCATTTCATTTATTTATTCATTTATTTTAAAGAAAAAAGCTATAAATGACAAGCCTTTGAAATGTTTGGGTGTTAAAGCATATGTTGTCTGACTAATAAATACAATTAACTCATCATTTACTCACTCTTGAGGGATTTTGAACTGTTATGAGTTTTTTTTCGAACCAAAATGAATATATTTAGAAGAATGTTGGAAATCTGCAACCATTGACAACCATAGTATGAAAACAAAAACACTGAAAGAAACTAAAAAATAAATGGAGGATTATAAAATGGTGACACTCCTTTGATTTAGAGGTGAACTATGCCTTTAATTTGACATTTTACGACATGCCACTCAGTCCTGCGGTCTCCTCTGCTGTTCATGCTACAGTATCACCTAACCTGATCTGAAAATATCTGACCTAGTCCCAATATAACTTTCCATTGACCAAGAGCCCATTGATATCTGACACCCAAAACAAAGATCCTTGATTCATTAGCTTCTCTGTTTCAGAATGCTCAGGAAGGAAGGGTAGCATGAGGCGGATGTTTCTTAATTTAGCTGAGATACATTTACCACAGGAGAGCCCACAGCAAACAGCATCTGAACATTAGCACTGCATGTGTCATCCTACTCTTGACAGAGAAATTTATACTTTGCGTATGAGAAAATGAGACAGATAGAATAAAATCTCAAATCAAACATATTCAGCAGTTTCTTATTTATGACTTTATTTATTTAATGTGATTTTAAAATTTATTTTATTTTTTTATTTCATTAAGTGGTATTTACTTCAATGTAAATGTTATTCTAAGCAAAAGTATTGTAAAATAATAGTAGTATCATTGTAAAATAATAGTAGATGCAAAATTATTGTAAAATATACAGCTTTTTACCAATATTACATGTTTTTATGAACATTCCTCAAATTGTACATGCTGCAAAAGAAGAAATGTGATGTCTGTGTTATCCCAACTCAGTATATAGTGCACGTTACTCTAGATACTGCACACAGGATAGTGTTTGATTGTGTTGACACTTCTCGTCCAGCTCAGCAAGGTCAACAATCTTATGTCTCCTTGCACTAGATTAGATATCCAGCAGTGCAGGCATGCACAGTTGAGTACAGTTCATTTATTTTCAGTGCTTCCTTTTGCTGCTGCTGTTTGAGATTAAAAACTAATTTAGATACACTAAGACAACTATTGTCACAAAAAAGATTGCTAAAGACAGACCAATACACTGTTGCATATAAATTTTATAAAATGAACAGTTGCAGTCCTTGATTCTAGTTGGGCTGTAGTAACGTATTCTACAAACATACACCGGTCACTGTTGCAAACAATTTAAAATTTAAATATATGAAGAGTTCAGATGCAAAAACCTCTAAGTGCCTTCTGAAATTTCCGTTAAAAATAACATTTTCTCAGCCTCCTTTGCTAATGTTCAGATATTTTTCTCTAAAGACCAAGAAAAGGACTTAAAAATTATATTACTGAACATACACACAGGAGCCTGATAAAAATGCTAATTTTTGAGGAAAATTTCAGATATTTTGTTGTCTGCTATAATAACTACACTAAGTTTAATAAACTTAAAGCATTAGAGTTAAAGGTGCTGTATGTAAGTTTTTGACTTTTCTAAAGCATAAAATACCATAATATGTTTGCAGATATTTAAGAAACATGCCAAGTGAACATTCTTGTTTATCTTAAAAACAATGCTGAAGTCAGATATT
The DNA here is from genome assembly GCA_903798195.1 of Danio kyathit. Classification (NCBI taxonomy): domain Eukaryota; kingdom Metazoa; phylum Chordata; class Actinopteri; order Cypriniformes; family Danionidae; genus Danio; species Danio kyathit. The sequence goes on along the minus strand of LR812521.1, from coordinate 36,366,905 downwards.
CTGCTTTGAAAATGCCTGTTATGTGCCGGAACGTCCGTCTTTGTTCTGGTCCCTTTAACCAGCCCACTGCCAGTTTAGCCAATTATATTTAAGCACCCCGGGTAGCCTTGTTGGAAAACCGCGTATTTCATTCATTCATTCAGAAAGGTTCTCAAAGCATGTGTCCGTGACTGACATGCGACCTCCGGTGGACATTAGCAGACTCCGAAATGAGGAGCAGATTCAGAGTACCACATGAAGTGGTTATTAATTCAAATAAGCGACCAAATGATCCCAAGGTTTTCTGGACCAGGCCGTATCCTGAGCGGCTGCTGTGGTGGTCTTCATGGAGTGAGAGCATGACTGACTCCTGTGATGCTCCAAGGACAGACGAGTCTTCGCTGAGGTCCAGCTTCCTGCGCCTAGACTGCAGCTCTGCACAAGACGTTTGGCCATAGGGGAAATGGTCGTGCCCAACTGAGCCTGGTTTCTCTCGAGGTTTTTTAAAATCTTCGCTTTCGCCAATTGGTGAAGTTTTTTCCTCGCCGCTGTCGCCACTGGCTTGCATGGTTCGGGATCTGTAGAGCTGCGCATCGATGGATTGCTATTCAGTGTTTGTACTCTCAGTAGTGATTATTAACCCACACTGAACTGAGCTAAACTGAACTGAACTTAATCTCTGAAAACTGAACTGACACTGTTTCAATTCACTATAATCTTCCATGTGAAGCTGCTTTGACACAATCTACATTGTATAAGCGCTATACAAATAAAGATGAATTGAATTGAAATAATATAAAATTACAAAAGTAAACATTGTAACCCCGTGTCCTAACAACACGGTATGTGACAAAATTTACAGTGATAAGCAATTTGGCTGTTTGCACCAGACGAAACATGACAGAAATTTAAATACAGCCATTCAGAAGCACAGAATATGCACTTACTCATGAAAGGGTAAGATTTATAATCTAACTTTAACATTATGTTAAACCACACAAATCTGAGGTGAACTATCTGCTGCTGCTTTCAGTAGTATGGCGGTAAATGTCATGTAAAATGGTATTCAAACTCACATTGTTAGCATTTAACACTGAATAAAGCACACAAGCTTTACCTGAGGTGATCATTGTCAGTTTTCTGTTGTTCAGCTGCAAGAAATAGAAACCGTTTCTAAAATATCAATTTTAGGTGTTGATTAGAACAAAAACTCAATTTAATACAGAAAATATTCCTTCTATCGCGTGTCGTTGCTTTTATTTAGAACACGATTTAAATCAGCCTTTAGGCTCGATACTTAGGCACACTTCTGTTAATGTCCTCAATCTGGTAACCTGCGCTTGCTTGTGTTTTGATCCAGGAATGCAATACCTAGCTCAACCACTGGGTGTCAAACTTACATACTGCACCTTTAGGTTAACACAAATCTTTGTTAAACGGATCTCTCAGATCGCGTCTTTGATACAGTATAGTTCACACTGTGTGATTGCTGATTTCAGGCATTTGTCTGTGATTTCTCAAAACCTGTCGGCGAGTCAAAATCGGGGTTAAAATCATGCAGTCTGGCATAAAACAGAGTTACTTCAGGGAATGAGGGTTACATACCTAACCAATACATTTATTTAGAACAGCCAAGGGCGTTTTAGGCACTCTTCTCACCATCAACGCTCCTTAGCTGTTATACATTCACTGTAAACCATGATTTCTTGGGGTGTATTGCTTTTATATGAGTTTCCCTTTCTTCTATTAAAAATATTTTTTTTCTTAAAAATAAAAACCATGCATTGAACATGTCAAATGTATCTGATTTACATAAAATTGTGCTTTTGTAGTTTACACAGAGACAGCATCACATTAATTGGTTTTCAATGGGGAAAATGAGTTAAAAACAAGCACCCTACAGAGGTGATCTATTCTCTCTTCCCAGTATGTGTGTGTGATCACAGACCTGGTCATGTGATTTTTTTTTTTTTTTACATTTGACAAAGAACACCCAGAGAGCAGAGTGGCATTTTTGTAATGCATTTTTAAAAGCGTGTTCAAACAGTCTTATAGATAAAAACTGGCAGCAGAAGTTCACGCTCCAAATAGCAGGGTTTCTGGAACGAATTAGTGAAATTTAACATGCCAACTGAACAATGATTCAGTTTTAAACTCATAAGTCAGCTCCGCAGGGATGGGGTCCTGCTCCCTCATTATTCCAGCTTATGATCTCATGCAGGAATGCGCTGCAGGCCTTTGCTTGTCAATCATCAGCAGATGCATCATCTGTTGCTGTAGTTGATGAGACACACTTGTTGCATTTAACTCAAAATAATGCATATTTCCAACAGCCTATTATACATCAGGATGATCTAGCACAGCGATAAGAAAATTAAAAGTGCCTTTAATTATCATCCAGAGGCAAAGAAGCAAAACTGGAAAAGCGGCAGAATTGATTGTCTATTTTTGTGAATTAATAAAACCATCACTGGGGTATTTCAGGGGCTTTGCATTAGCATGATAATGCAGAAGGCTATTATTAGGTGTCGCTAGTCCTCTTGTGCCTCCGCAGGAAATTCATGCAACACTGGTACTAGATTAAACTGTCATAACAGGCAAGCGCAGCACCTAGAATAGAAACTCCATGTCAACACTGGGGAAAGAATAGAAGAGTAAACACAAGCCTGAATGTTGTGCTAGAAGACGACGCTGGCAAGTGTGAGAGAGCTCGGGGCGGATGGTGGGGCTGGTGGAGGGTGAGGGGGGCTGAATGCTGCAGTCCGCTGCAGCCATTGGCAGTGTCACATGAGATAGATTCAGTTCAGGAAAGAGTGCAGAATTCAAGCTGACATGCTCGCTTTTTTCCCAATCATGCAGTTCTAAAAACACTAACTGCTTGACAACAGGAAGATTCTGCATGCAGTGGTTATTGTTTCTGCAATAATGACATTATTATGCAAATGTTCGCTGTGCATATATATAGATTTTGTATAATGAAATACTGTGCAAGATGGCCAAAAAAAAAATTTTTTTTTTTTTTGCTTTTTGCAATTAATGTCCATCACTCTTATCTCAACTTCTTTTGATAAATGCCTATGGTATTTTTAATTTTGCTATTTAATCTGAATATCAACATCTGTCTGATTCAGGCATGGTGTGTTTACACAACACAGTTTGCAACTAAAAAATGAAACTGAACTTTTAATGAATTTTGGCCTTCGCTTACACAATAATGGCTTTGTGAGAGCCTGGAAGGTTCTTTAAAGGGCACCTATTTTACCCCTTTTACAAGATGTAAGATAAGCATTTGGTGTCTCCAGAATGTGTCTGTAAAGTTTCAGCTTATATACCCATCAGATAATTAATAGCCTCCAAAATCCAGAAGTAGCGGTTTTGAGCTGCTTCTCCCCACCCACCGTTTCCACATGCGTGTCTGCTTCTCATCATGCGTTACGTCAGATAAACAGCAGTCAGTGATAGAGACAGACACGGATGAAGCTGAAATACAGCTCATTAGTCAAAAATACCAAGTAAAATTATTTCATGTATTTGAGTTTATTTAAGCCTTTCTGAAATGATTAGTCTCACACAAATTCTATTTTAAAGTCAGGGAATTTTTAAAAAAAGACGCTAGTGTTTATTTCACTCCAGTATGACAGTATGGACACACTATTTCACACACAGTTCTGTCCAAACAGCTTACAACAGTTGATTTTCATCAAAGGTGCCCTTTAAAATATTCTTATGGTAAAATGTAAAACATAAACACAAGTAAATTATTTAAAGTTTCTCCCTTTTAATAAAATTTTCAAATTAAACCTGTATTCTAAAAATAAATAAGTGGCTTTATAAATACCATCTACTAAATTATTACACTATATTAATAAAATCTTTTAATAACACAAGTGATTAATTGAGCTGGACATAATATTTTTTATGACATAACAATAATTTATTATTATTAAAAATTACTAAATAAATATATATTTCAGATTAACAGATCTAATTTTGTTTTTTTCTTATTGTGTTAGATCTACATTTTACTGGACATAACAATTTTTTGATGATTTTCACTGTAAAAAGTATGGTTTTATTTTAGAGAAACTCTCTATGGGGTAAGATGGGCCACAATAATTGACACAAAATTCCTCAAGTTATCACTAGTGTATGTTTAATACTTACAGTAATTAAAAAAGGAATAGTTTGCCCAAAAATGTAAATACTGCCATCATTTACTCACCCTTGACTTTCAAAACAGTTTGAGTTTTTTTGTTCTGTTAAACACAAAATAAGAGATACACCGAATAGCGTTGGAAATCTGTAACCATTGACTTCCACAGTATTTGTGTTTTCTATTATAGAAGTCAGTGGTAACAGGTTTTCAACATTCTTCAAAATATTTTCTTTTGATCAATAAAACAAAAAACAAATTGTACAGCTAAATGATTGCGGAATTTTCATTTTTGCTTGAACTACCTCTTATTATTTAGTATTTTCACAAATTCAATGAACACTTCAGACATCATTTCTTTTCATTAAAACCAAAAAGGTAGATGATTGTAATTTTTTTTATTTTGTAACATTTAATTCATTTACGGGCGGCCCAGTGGCTAAGTGGTTAGTATTCTCACAGAAAGATGGTTGCTGGTTCGAGTCCTGGCTGGGCCAGTTGGCATTTCTGTGTGCCATTTCTGCATGTTCTCCCCATATTGGTGTGGGTTTCCTCCGGGTGCTCTGGTTTCCCCCACAGTGCAAAGACATGCGCTATAGGTGAATTGAATAAACTAAATTGAATAAACAGAATGTATGTGTGTGAATGTGCAATGTGGAATAGTTGGCGGTTTATTCTGCTGTAGCGACCTCCGAAATAGAGACTAAGCCGAAGGAAAATGAATGAAAGAATGAATAATTGATTTACTTTGCACGCCTCCACAATTTCATATTTTTCACTTGTTTCAATATGTAAATGTGAATATGCCTATAAGAAATTTAATCAAATAACACTAAAGATGAATCTTATCTATTAGCAGGATGCTTTGTTGTTGGTTATTCAATCATTCCACTGAATTGTCCAAAATTCCCCCATCCACCTCTATCTGAATTAAATATCAAATGAATCATTGTAGTGCTTTCACACCCCAGCGTTGGATGAGTCTTTCTTTTGTATATGCCATGGTGGGTTTTCACCAAGATGTTGACAGCTAGTCTAAAGAAGGCAGTTGAACCATCGTATAAGATAAATGTCAGGTTTCATTGCAATCCTGACCTGAAGCCATGTAGAAATGTCATGTGGGCAAGTGTTTGTCGGTAGCCTTTGAGAAGTGCTGCAATCGCTTCAAGGTAATTAGCAGTAATGCTAGAACTGATGTCATTAATGAGGGTGTATTGTTGTAACACAGGTGATTAGGTCATTTCAATTTGGCATAACACTAAATGCCAATAATGTTTTAGTTGTGGTATTTTGAAGCAATAAGTGTAAATATCTGTGGCGGTAGCTTAATTTTATTGTTTGTAGTTACAATCATATTATATTATATTTCTGCAACAAACGCATCAATTGTCAGATTCAGTTTGATTTGGTAAATTGTTACATATATGTACACAACAGTACATATTCAGTAAGGCTGCACGTAATTGGAAAAATCTACCATTTTGATATTTTGCGATATAAGTATATTGCGATATGAATACAATTTCACCAGACAACTTAATATCTCTATTTGGAAAGAATTTATTATGTTAGATTGATTGGGATGATTTTGCAGTGGGAGTGCATCTTCATTCATTCATTCATTCAATTAATTATTTTCTTTTCGGCTTAGTCCCTTTATTAATCCGGGGTCGCCACAGCGGAATGAACCGCCAACTTATCCAGCACATGTTTTACGCAGCAGATGCCCTTCCAACCACAAATTATCTCTGGGAAACATCCATACACACTCATTCACATTCATACACTACGGACAATTTAGCCTACCCAATTCACCTGTACTGCACGTCTTTGGACTGTGGGGGAAAATGGAGCACCCGGAGGAAACCCACGCGAATGCAGGGAGGACATGCAAGAAATGGACTCCACAACAAACTCCACACAGAAACGCCAACTGACCCAGCCGAGGCCGCGACCTTGCTGTGAGGCGCTACCTACTGCGCCACTGCGTTGCCGTGCATTTTCAGAAAATCTAATAAACAATCTATTAAATTTTTTGGGTCCCCCGACACATTTTCGATGCTATTTGCAGTGCATTTCTGTATGTGCATATGTTGTGAGTATTTTCATGCATACCTAAATCTATAAATACAGTCGAGAAAAAGACACAATTGAAATAAAATGTTTTTAAAAAATGTATTGTTGTTAAGGTCTCAAATAGTACAACCTGAATGCTGACGCCTGAATGCTTTTAAGTCAGCCTGTCCCGATAGTCAATATATTGATATATGAAAATAAGGGCGGTTAATTTTGGAGGCGCGATATATGGTTAAATATTTATATATAGAAATTTAAGATGATGATTCAATTCAATTCAATTCATCTTTATTTGTATAGCGCTTATACAATGTAGATTGTGTCAAAGCATTTTCACATAGTAGATTATAGTGAATTGAAACAGTGTCAGTTCAGTTTTCAGAGATTAAGTTCAGTTCAGTTTAGCTCAGTTCAGTGTGGGGTAAAATTCACTACTGAGAGTCCAAACACTGCAGAGCAAATCCATCGATGCACAGCTCTACAGATCCGAACCATGCAAGCCAGTGGCGACAGTGGCGAGGAAAAAACTTCACCAATTGGCGAAAGTGAAGAATTAAAAAAACCTTGAGAGAAACCAGGCTCAGTTGGGCACGACCATTTCTCCTATGGCCAAACGTCTTGTGCAGAGCTGCAGTCTAGGTGCAATCAGTGATGATTAGGCTACATAATATAACAAGATAAGTTTTTGTCGAACGTGCTGCATTCCGTGGAAGGCGGGGCTTATGCAGTATCTCCACACACACAGACAGAGTGCGAGAGAGAGCGGATAGTGGAGGTGAAGAAGACACAAACCCACTGAGTCGTGTTCAGGAACTACAGTCAGTTAGGATAAATAAGTCGCGATGGACTTGATTTCAAAGTGACAATCTTCAGCTCCGGTGTGGGAACATTTTGGCTATAAGCCGAATGAAAAAGGAGAGCCTGTTCATGTAAACGAGCCGACATGTCGAATTTGTGTCAGAACAGTGGCAATGAAAAAAGGCAACACAACTACACAACTAATCTTAAATCACACCTGAAACATAACCACCCTACTGATTTTTTTTAACATGGGAACAACAACTGCAGTTGGTACTGGAGAGGGGTCTTCCAGACAGTTAACATTAATGGATGTATTTACCTGCCAGTGCAAATATAAACATGACAACGCGAAATGGCACACACTCACAGACAGGTACCATTACTTAGCTAAAGAGATGTAGCCGTTAAACACACTAAAAAAACAGCATTTAGCCATCAATTTAACATACCTAACTTTAAACAGTAACAGTTCCTGACTCCAGTAAGCTACAAACACAAACTGGGTATCATTGGAAAGAAGACACTTTGAGCTTTGCTGTGGTAAAAGGGGAAGTTATATGTTAAAAAATATAAAAAGTTATACATTATGAAGTTATGAGAAAAAAAAAATTGTATTATGTTCAATATTTGTTTTTCCATATACAAACACAGGAAAACATTAATGTAATGTCCTAGAAAAAATATGACTTGAAAGCCAAGTGTCTCATGAGTTTATATTTTTAAATTTGATGAAGATAGCATGCAAAATGAGATTTCTGTAAAAAGTTTTCTGAGACTATATCGGTGTCCTCCTTTCCCTCACCGTCAGAGGCACTTTCTCAAAAACAATCATCCCAAACTGAAACCTTTACAGTTGCTGAATAGTTTGGTCTACATTCACAGTTTATGTAACTTCGAAAAGAAGACACTCTGGGCTTTATTATCCATCATCTAGAGTTTATGATGTTAAAAATAAAAAAAAGTTTTACATGCTTAAGTAATGTAAAAAAATTGCACCGCACTAAACATTTTATAATTTCATAAACAAATGTGTGAAATTAGTCCTGGAGCAAACACATAATATGTAGGTCAAAAGCTACACATAACTTGAGTATATGTTTTGAATTTGATGTCAAAATCATGCAAAATGAAATTTCTGGAATTATTTTTCTCAGACAATGTCTTGTAATTTTCTCCCTCTCCTTGTTTGTGGAGAGGTCTGATGACCACACATGTACTGGGGTTTCTAACACAACTCTTTTAGTCTTTTCACATATCACAAATTTTTTATTGTAAAACAATAGACAGAAACGTATATTATAAATGATTAATTTGAGCACAAGAAGTACATTGTGTGAAATAAGTCCAGTGGATACGCAACAAAAAAAGTCTTAGAAGAGTTGTAATGATAGGATAATTATTACAGATAGCTTAGCTATCAGCAGCCATTCGATAAATGGCAAACATATGATAATGCCAAACATTACTGAAAGATTATCGCTACCGGAGAGACATTTACACTTATACAAGCAGGCTTCACAGAAGAACTGAGACGTAAACAATGTAATAAAACTCAATGTTAGAAAATACCAGAGTACTCTTCATCCAGGTCATGTAAGTATCAGTTCTTCTCAGAAATATTCTCCTCTTCTCTTCAAAACAATCTCTCAAAACTCTCTTCAGCAGAACAAAACTTGTGACGATCTATTTTCATTGTTTACCAGCCGCTCTGCCATTAGCTCAAACTGTTAGCTGCTGTGCAGCAGGGGGCAGGTGCGTCGCGTGATGATTGACAGATCGCTGAGCCAGTGACAGCAAAAAGACTGCAATAACACTACAGCTGAGCAATAGGTGTTTATATATTGAATATATCATGCAGCCATTGGCTAAACTCTCCATCAGTCAAACTAAGTAGGAAATAGGAATCGGATGGCAGTCTATGCAGAGTCAAAACACTTGGCTTTGTTTAGATTTTAGTAACTATAACTTTGACTTTTTATTCAGTTTGTGGTCTCATTTTATCTGTAACACTGTAAGCTATGACATGGAGTTGCCTTTTACTACAAAGACGGCGTTTTCGCGTGTAAGTAACATGGTAAAGCATGATATGTCTTGCTATAACTGTGAGTGCAAAGGTTCTTCCTCTTGAACAATATATCAACATGTGTTGTTTAACATGATGATATATTGTTCAAGAGGAAGAACCTTTGCACTCACAGCTATTCCTTAAAACTGTGCCTACGCATTTTGGCAAACAACTGCCTTTATCAGGATACCCGTTGTAAATACCCGTTGTAACCCGTAGAAATAGCCATGTCAATAAAGCTTTTTTAATATTTTTTCCACATTTTTCAAGTGCCTTGGACAGATTTTTGCTGTTTATTAAGATGAATCCCTTAGCCAAAGAGCATTTTTTAAGCTACCCCTAAGTACTTTTTGTTTGATTTTGAATCAATTTTGATTTTGAATCATCATATTAGTTGATCTATGACATCTGATGAGCACCACCATGTTCGTTTTTACTGCAGTGAAGAGATTACAGTATAGCTGCTGTTTTGATTTTTAGTTCATATTGCGCAGCTCTCTCATAATGTTTTTGTTTTAATATTGATTTTTGTATCAAATTACGAATTATTTTTCATCTGGTAATACTACATTTATACTGTAGTTTACCACAAGCCTAAAAGAGATATGCAGTACAGGTTTCATTTTATTGTCATTTAAATTAACAATTATTCTGAATCTTTGATGTTTTATTACTTGTAATAAACATAATAAACACAAATATAAAATGTGACTTATGTTCAATTCAATTCAATGTATTTCTATAGCACTTTTACAAAGTAGATTGTGTCAAAGCAGTTTAATATAGAAGTTCTAGTAAATTGAAAATGCATCACTCCAATTTTCAGAGTTGCAGTTCAGTTTAGTTCAGTTCAGTGTGGCTTAATATTCACTGCTGAAAGTTCTGAAGAGCAAATCCTTTCCAAACCAAGCAAGCCAATGGTGACAGTGGCGATTCACCAATTGACGAAAAAGAAAGAAAAAAACCTCGAGAGAAACCAGACTCAGTTGGGCAAGACCATTTCTCCTCTGGCCAAACTTCTAGTGCAGAGCTGCAGCCTAGGCGCCGGAGGCTAAAGAACGCTGGACGTCCATCATGGAGAAGCCGCAGTTGTGAATAGTACACCAGTGGGTGTCCAGGCTGGCCCACGGGATCAATGCGGAGACTCGTCTGTCACTGGGTTATCCAGCAATCAGTCTCATGCTCTCCACTCCTCCATGACTGCCACAGCATCTGCTCAGGATACGGCCTGGTCCAGGATTATGGATACCTTGGCATCATCTCTACACAGGTCTTGGATCAACATCAATGGCTCCTGCATCATACCGTTATGCGATGCATTGTGTGTACGCTTCACTAAAAAGATAGGTCTTTAATCTAGTTTTGAACTGAGAGAGTGTTTCTGAGCCTCGGATATTATCAGAAAGACTAATCCAGAGTTTGGGAGCCATAAATGAGAAGGCTCAACCTCCTTTAGTAGACTTTGCTATTCTGGGTACTACCAGAAGCCCTGAGTTTTGAGATCTTAAAGAGCAGGTTGGATTGTAGTGAGACAGAAGGTTGGTTAGATAAGCAGGAGCTAGATTATTTAAAGCTTTATAGGTAAGAAGCAATCTTTTATAATCAATATGGAACTTAACAGGCAGCCAGTGTAAGGAGGATAAAATTGGGGTGATATGGTCACATTTTCTAGACCTGATAAGAACTCTGGCAGCTGCATTTTGTGACTAGATCTATTTCAAACAATATTTTTATCCCAGCATCTAAAAAAATGAGCAGGAGGTTAAAGATTTAATTTGATTCCAAAAATTGAGTTTTTAGTGTATGCTGCATCCTAAATCAGTTAATCTTGATGAAACGTGTAGCAGGCAAATGGCTTTCTTCGGGAGTGAGCACAGAGAAAACAAACTGTATAGACTAATGAATGCATTAAGATGACATTATTGAGCAGTTCAGTTTTCAGCCATTTCCATGGGCCATCAACTCCAGAAGCTGACACGCTGGAACAGCTCCAAGATTTTAGCACCATTTTGCTGATATAGATGGAAATTAGAGAGTTTGAAGTGAATTTCACATGCAGGATGCGCAGTTTCCCCGCCTCCAAACCTCTTGCTCTGAAAGATGTCAGACAAGAGAAACTGGAATACATTACTCTGATGTACCATACCTTTTATTGAAGGCCCGAGGCTAACAATCTTGCTGGCCTGATGCCAAAGCGTATTGTCTCTACAATATCTGCCAGCCTCCAGGGAGATCAGCTTCCCCTGGATGTACAAGACAGACTGTGTTACTTTGCTGCTCACTGACTGAGTTCAAATGATGCAAGGGAGACTAAGCCTGTGCATTAGCAGGATAGGATTGCTAGTTATGTTGGCTTAACAAGGCCAACGTACTGAAATTCAATTTAAAGTTCTTTTTTTCTAAGCCTGACTTTTTAACAGTTGAAAAGCTACAAGCCGGATACTTGAAGCAATGCTACAAAATATGTAAGCCACATAATAACATTCTTTGCTATGATAAAAAAAATGTTTAACAGCATACTAACCCATGCTAGTAAGTGTGCTAAAACATGATATTATGTACTTGAGAATAGTGCTAGGAATAAGCAATGCTGAAAAATATATAAGCCACATGCTAACATTCTATGCTATAGAAACATGTTAACAGCATACTAACCCATGCTAGTAAGTGTGCTAAAACATGACAATTATGTCTTTGCGAATAATGTGCTAGCAATAAGCAATGCTGCAAAATATGTAAGCCACATACTAACATTCTATGCTATCATAGAAACCTGCTAAAAACATACTAATCCATGCTAAGTGTGCTAAAACATGGTATTATGTACTTGCGACTAGTGTGCTAGGAATAAGCAATGCTGCAAAATATGTAAGCCACATGCTAACAATCTATGCTATCATAGAAACATGCTAACATAATTACCCATGCAAGTAAGTGTGCTAAAACATGACAATTATGTCTTTGTGGATAATGTGCTAGCAATGCTGCAAAATATGTAAGCCACATGCTAACACTCTATGCTATCATAGAAACATGCTAAAAAAACATACTAATCCATGCTAGTAAGTGTACTAAAACATAATATTATGTACTTGCAAATAGTGTGCTAGCAATAAGCAATGCTGCAAAATATGTAAGCCACATGCTAACATTCTATGCTATCATAGAAACATGTTAACAGCATACTATCCCATGCTATAAATTGTCCTAAAACATGATAATCATGTACTTGCGAGTAATGTGCTAGCAAGAAATTAAAGCCTGGTTCATGCTGTGCAATTTTTAATAAACCTTAACAATTGTAGCATGCCAGACTGCACAAACATGATTCCTATGTCCCACTGTAAGATCTTAGCTGTCATAATGTCAGACTGAATGACAAATCAAGATAAGCCAAACACGGACATGCAAGAAAACTCACACACTATCCTGTTTTCTGAAATGATACCTCACGGCAAACATAAACAATCTGCAATTTGATCAAAGTGTGCCTCAGTAATGAAACCAGAAAAAAAAAAAACTTTCAGCTCAATCATCAGATTCGACGCTCCCTGTTGGTTCTTGGTTTGATGTTTGTTATAACTGAAATCACCACTGCAGGAAATTGTCTGAAATCTTCTGACACTGCAGAAACTTCATCGGAGGTAAAATTTGCATTAAGCGGCTGTTGTGAACATGTTAAACCAACAATCACAGACCACATATTTTAGCCTAGGATTACAGAAAAGTTTTAGGATTTCCCAAATTTCTCCCAGACAACCAAATCATGGCTGAAATCGCACAGTGAAAAAAGGGCTTAAGACATGGTAGCATATAATTTTAACCTGTTAATCGTGTTAAACCAAGTCAGCGATGTGCAAATTAATACAAGCAACATGCTTACTATCGGTGGTGGAAAGAGTACTGAAAAATCATACTTAAGTAAAAGTACCATTACTTGCCTAAAAATGTAAAGTGAGTAGAGTAAAAGTACCTGTTGTAAATAATATCACAATCAAAGTATGAGTAAAAAGTAGCCCTTTCAAAAGTACTCATGAGTAGTGAGTAGTGAGTATTATGCTGTCAAAAGCTGATGCATTTACATGTCATTTGTTGATGTGTGTGTGTAAACGTAACATTCTGTAGTGCATTTAGTTATTTCCCAGGAGGCACACATCATAAGATGTTAATATTAGGTTAGATTTAGGTCGTGACGTCAGGTGACCAAAATTCAATGTCTAGCCAGCGTCTAAGGACAAAGTTATTTTGGTGTCCAATAATGACATCAAATGACGTTGATATTTGGTAGGTTTTAGGTTGTTAGTAAGTGACAAAAATCCAACGTCGAGCCAACATCTTAAACTAACGTCATATTGACGTCAAATACTGACATTTATTCGTCAGATATGGCAACCAAAATCCATCGTCTAATAGACGTCATAGTGGTAACGTCCACACAACATTAAGCTGTAACATCATTAGATGTTGATATTTGGTTGATTTTTGGTTGTGATCTTTAACAAACCAAGGAGATTTTCACAGTATTTCCTATAAAACAAAAAAAAAATTAAATTCTGGAGTCATAAGTCTTATTTATTTAGTTTATTTCTTAAATAAAAGCAGTTTTTAATTTTTTTAAAACAATTTTAAGGTCAGTATTATTAGCCTCCTTAAGAAATATTTACTGTATATTTTTTGATTGTCTACACAACAAACCAGTTCCCCTTCGGAAGGGGAACTTCAATGCTATGTGGAAACTTCCACTATGGGGATTTCGTTCAGAAAGCCAATCATCTGAAAGAGTATGTAAACGGGCCAATGAAATGCCAATGAGTTGGCAGCTTCAGCTTGCGCACCTGATGCTCGTTGCAATTAATCTTGCTATATGAGCACAGAGCTAGCAAGCCAAAGCATCCTTTTCGCTTCAGACGACTTCACAGCCTTCTGAGAGAGTCGATGAGGGTTCCTCCAGCCGATTTCCTGATAAATCTGCGAGAGAGAGTGAACGAGAGCGGTCTCCCGGTCCAGAGTGTGGTACACGCGGTGGCAGACGGTCGAGCTGGGTTTCTCCCTTGCCTGGCGTCCTTTGGGTCCGGTCCTCCCCGAGCGGTTTGTATTGCACTACACCTAAAAGAGCAATACGGTCGTGCAGCGCGTCTTTTTCAAGATGTCGCTCCGACCGTGCGTTTCTGGATGCGGTGGTTTCCTGTCCCCGGATGATGGGCACGAGCACTGCGTGGCATGTCTGGGGGTCCAGCATGTTAATGCGGTGCTCGCGGGCAGCTCATGCCGTCACTGCGATGGCATGACTGTTGCGCAGTTAAGATCGCGGTTAGCTCTTGCAAAAGGGCTAACCACCCCAGCTGTCCCCTGCACTGCAGTGGGCACTCGGGCAGGTCTGAGGGTTTCCAGTGGGAGATTATCCGCCGCCCCCGGGCTCGCGGACCTCCCGCTCCTCCAAGCGCTCCATCCAAGCTTCGAGCGGAGGAAGCGATCCGTCTAACCAGATGGTAGCCCTCTCGCTCGATGACACCGGGGACCAGACGTCCACTGCTGCATCGGAGGGTGGGCTGTCAATGTCCGATGAAGATCCAGGCCCGCTCCCTCCCTCCGGGCAGGGGAGCGCTGTCAAAGATCTTGAGTCGGATATGATGGCCGTGCTTTCCCGGGCTGCTTCGGCCGTGGGGTTGGAGATGGTTTATCCCCCAGCTCCGCGGCCGGACCGACTAGATGGGTGCTACGTTGAGGATAAGAAGGCCAGTCCTTCGAAGCCTCTCGTCCCCTTCTTCCCGGAGGTGCACAGTAGGCTCACGCAGTCTTGGAGGGCACCTTTTTCTGCCCGATCTGCGTGCGTCTCCGCCCTCACCACTCTCGATGGTGGAGCAGCCAAGGGTTATGAGACAATCCCGAAGGTCGAGCGCGCTATCGCAGTCAATCTTTGTCCGCGTGGCGTCTCCTCCTGGAGGGGTCTGCCTTGTCTCCCGTCCAAAGCCTGTAGGTTATCTGCCTCCCTCGGAGCCAGAGCCTACAAAGCTGCGGGCCAGGCTGCCTCCGCCTTGCACGCTATGGCCACCTACCAGCGCTACCAAGCGCAGGTGCTGGCCCAGCTGCACGAGGGTGGTTCCGACCCAGGCTTGTTGCACGAGCTCCGCACCGCAACCGACTATGCTCTTCGGACCACTAAGTCCGCTGCGTGTGCGCTGGGAAGGACGATGGCCACATTAGTGGTCCAGGAGCGCCACCTCTGGCTAAACCTGGCAGATATGTGCGAGGTCGACAAAGTTCGCTTTCTTGACTCCCCCATATCCCAGGCTGGCCTGTTCGGCGACACCGTCGGTGAATTCACCCAGGAATTCAAGGCGGTGAAAGAGCAGTCTGATGCGATGGGTAATGTCATCTATCGGCGGGATCGTAACACCGCTCCGCCCGCCGAGCCATCCACATCTGCTGCTCCTCGCCGAGGGCGTCCGCCTGCGAGAGCTGCCCCGCCCCCGCCTGCGCCTCCGGCGAAGCGGCCGCGTCGAGCACCTCGTAAGCCGGCCGCCCCCCCTGCCCAGGGCGCCGCTAAGTCCGGTAAACGGACCGCGAAGCGTCCCTGAGACAGGCCATCCGGAGAAGAGGGAATGTGCTTTTTCCCCGGTGGAGGGCCGGGCTCCATTTCCAACGGCACTTTTCAGTGCCACGAAAATCTCAATGAAAGAGCACTTTTCCAATTCTCCGGATGTGACAGCCCGAACTCTGCCAGTCCGGGACGCTATGCCTTCTGGCTCGCAGGTTCGGTGCATTTCGCCAATGGCTCACAGGACCTGGGAGGACGGTCTCCTTTCTCCCACTCCTCAAGCCCCCTCTCCGGAGTTCGGGAGCGAGGTGAGTGTGACTCTCTTATCTCCAGCTCATCCGCGGGACCCCAGCGCTTCCCGGATCAGCCCTCCCACTCCGCGCTGCCCCACTGCAGGTACGTCATCGATTGTAGCGATGAGTGCATTAGCGAGGGCTCTGCCTGCCTGGTTAGCGCGGGCCAGCCCCTCGCGGTGGCTCATACGCACAATCAGACTCGGCTACACAATTCAGTTTGCGAAACGGCCCCCGAAGTTCACGGGCGTGTACTTTACCAGGGTCAGCCCCAGGTCCGCCCCTGTCTTGCGAGAGGAGATTGCTGTCCTCCTGGCGAAGGATGCAATCGAGCCGGTCCCTCCAGCCGAGATGAGGAGCGGGTTTTACAGCCCGTACTTCATCGTACCCAAAAAGAGCGGTGGGTTGCGACCAATCCTAGATCTGCGCGTTTTGAACCGCTGTCTGCACAGGCTCCCGTTCAGAATGCTCACGCAGAAGCGCATCCTCCAGTGCGTTCGTCCTCAGGATTGGTTTGCAGCGATAGACCTGAAGGATGCATACTTTCATGTCTCCATCCTTCCCCGCCACCGTCAGTTTCTGAGGTTTGCGTTCGAAGGCCGAGCTTGGCAGTACAAAGTCCTCCCCTTCGGGCTCTCTCTGTCTCCGCGGGTCTTCACCAAGCTCGCGGAGGGTGCCCTAGCGCCCCTTCGGCTCGCGGGCATCCGCATACTCAACTATCTCGACGACTGGCTGATTTTAGCTCACTCTCAGGAACAGTTGACTGTGCACAGAGACAAGGTGCTCCAGCACCTCCATCTGTTGGGGTTTCAGGTCAACCGAGAAAAGAGCAAACTCACCCCCGCGCAGAGGATCTCTTTTCTCGGGTTGGAGCTGGACTCGGTCACCATGACAGCGCGCCTCTCCGGAGAGCGCGCTCAGCTAATGCTGAACTGTCTGAGAGAGTTCGACAGAAAAAAAGTGGTCCCACTGAAATTCTTTCAGAGGCTCCTGGGGCATATGGCATCCGCGGCCGCTGTCACGCCGCTCGGGTTACTCCATATGAGACCACTGCAGCACTGGCTTCACGATCGAGTCCCCAGACGCGCATGGCACGCGGGCACACACCGGGTCTCTGTTACTGCGCTGTGTCGCCGCGCCCTCATCCCCTGGAACGACCCCTCGTTCCTACAGGCCGGAGTGCCTCTAGGACAGGCGTCCAGTCATGTTGTTGTCTCAACAGATGCTTCCAGCACGGGCTGGGGGGCCGTGTGCTGCGGGCATGCAGCCGCGGGCCTGTGGAAGGATACCCAGCTGCATTGGCATATCAATCGCCTAGAGCTGTTGGCAGTGTTCCTCGCTCTCCGCCGTTTTTTACCGGTGCTGGAGCGACAACACGTGCTGGTCAGGACGGACAGCATGACGACGGTGGCATATATCAACCGTATGGGGGGTATCCGCTCTCGCCGTATGTCTCAGCTCGCCCCGCCGTCTGCTCCTCTGGAGTCATACGCGGCTGAAATCGCTGCGCGCCATTCACATTCCAGGCGAGCGCAACCGTGCAGCCGACGCGCTCTCACGGCAGCTCTTACGTCCAGGAGAATGGAGACTCCACCCCGAGTCGATTCAGCTGATATGGGCGCGATTCGGGGAAGCCCAGGTCGATCTGTTTGCTTCCCCCGAGAACGCTCATTGCCAGTGGTTTTTTTCCCTGACCGAGGGCTCTCTCGGCACGGATGCACTGGCTCACAGCTGGCCTCGGGGCATGCGCAAATATGCGTTTCCCCCAGTGAGCCTGCTCGCGCAGCTCTTGTGCAAGGTCAGGGAGGACGAGGAACAGGTCTTGCTAGTTGCGCCTCTCTGGCCCAACCGGACTTGGATGTCAGAACTCTCACTCCTCGCGACGGCCCCCCCCCTGGCAGATCCCTTTGAGAGAGGACCTACTCTCTCAGGGACAGGGCACCACCTGGCACCCTCGCCCGGATCTTTGGAACCTCCACGTGTGGTCCTTAGACGCGAGGAAGACTTAGGTAACCTACCTATGGCGGTGGTTGATACCATCACTCAGGCGAGAGCCCCCTCAACGAGGCGCGCGTACGCCCTGAAGTGGAGTCTATTCACTGAATGGTGCGTCTCTCGCAGAGAAGACCCCCGAACTTGCCAGATCAGCGTTGTGCTTTCTTTTCTCCAAGAGAAGCTGGAGAGCAGGCTGTCGCCCTCCACACTCAAGGTTTACGTGGCTGCCATCTCCGCTCGCCATGACGCGGTGGCTGGCAGCACCGTGGGAAGGCATAACCTCATCATCCGGTTCCTCAGAGGCGCTAGGCGAATTAATCCACCCCGCCCCCCTCTCATGCCCTCTTGGGATCTCGCCCTCGTTCTCACGAGCTTGCGCACAGATCCATTCGAACCACTCGACTCAGTATCTTTAAGATTTCTGTCCCTGAAGACAGCTCTGCTGGTCGCGTTGGCTTCTATCAAGAGGGTTGGGGACCTGGAGGCATTTTCGGTCAGTGACTCGTGCCTAGAATTCGGGCCGGCTAACTCTCACGTTGTCCTGAGACCCCGGCCTGGATATGTGCCCAAGGTTCCTACCACACCATTTAAAGACCAGGTAGTGAGCCTGCAAGCGCTGCCCCCGGAGGAGGCAGACCCAGCCCTTTCATTACTTTGTCCAGTTCGCGCTTTGCGAATCTATCTGGACCGCACTCAGAGCGTCAGATCATCTGAGCAGCTCTTCGTCTGTTACGGTGGTCGGCAGAAGGGAAGTGCCGTATCTAAACAGAGGTTGGCCCACTGGATAGTGGATGCCATCTCCCTCGCTTACCAGAGCCAGGGCGAGCCGTGTCCCCCAGGGGTTCGAGCACACTCCACTCGGAGCATAGCATCCTCTTGGGCGCGTGCACGCGGCGCCTCTCTAACAGACATCTGCAGAGCTGCGGGCTGGGCGACACCTAACACATTTGCAAGATTTTACAATCTGCGAGTGGAGCCGGTTTCCTCAAGGGTATTAGGTAACCCTTGGTGATTGAGGAAACAACTCGGTGAAGGTGTTTAAATACGCTTGCTGCGCCATTCTTTCTAACACGGAGATACGTGCGCTTATTCACTCTGTCAGTAA
Source organism: Danio kyathit (assembly GCA_903798195.1). Lineage (NCBI taxonomy): Eukaryota > Metazoa > Chordata > Actinopteri > Cypriniformes > Danionidae > Danio > Danio kyathit. Next base: position 36,347,900 of record LR812521.1, on the reverse strand, counting down.
AGTTCCCCGCTGGCGAACCCTGCAGAGATTCCTCCGCGGCCCCCAGCATCTGGCTCAACGGAGGAGTCAGACACTGGCCCATTATGTTGTAGGTCTGCCCGCTGGTCAGCCCGCGTTCTGGGTATAGGTGCCTGCTATGCGCGATCCCCACTAGGCGATCCCATACGCTTATACTGCCACGGTGCAGTCCCCCCTCACAGGCGGACCCGTGTCTTCCCTAACCGCTAACCATCTTATTTTCATATGCTTACTCCCCCTTCTCAGGGTTAGTTCATGTGCTATTTGCCCCAGTCTCCCCACTTGGGTAGCAGGTGGCCTCCGCAGCGTCCTCCCTATCGGGACTGCACGCTTCCCAACGTACTGTCGTATTAATTCCTAGATATTCTAGACGCATTTGCGGCTCCCGAAAAATATATCTAAATCTGTGAATCTTCTGTTGAAGTGGGATAAGTAAGGGCCAGGGAACACGTTGGAAGACCGCGCCTCTGGTGATGACGGTGCGCTCACGCTCTCTTTGCCTGGCAAACCTCTCATCGGGGGCGAAGGTAAGGTTCAATCATTATGGCGTTTTCCATACATTTCCCCATAGTGTAAGTTTCCACATAGCATTGAAGTTCCCCTTCCGAAGGGGAACGCTCTGGTTACTAAGGTAACCCTCGTTCCCCGAGGGGGGGAACGGAAATGCTATGTCCCTTCGCCATAATGATTGCCCCTTGGCTGTTGAGACGAAGTCGCTTCAGCTACAAAAAGGATGCTTTGGCTTGCTAGCTCTGTGCTCATATAGCAAGATTAATTGCAACGAGCATCAGGTGCGCAAGCTGAAGCTGCCAACTCATTGGCATTTCATTGGCCCGTTTACATACTCTTTCAGATGATTGGCTTTCTGAACGAAATCCCCATAGTGGAAGTTTCCACATAGCATTTCCGTTCCCCCCCTCGGGGAACGAGGGTTACCTTAGTAACCAGAGCGTTATACAATAACTTGACTAATTATTCCAACTTTCCTAGTTAACAAGTCTTTAAATTACACTTTAATCTAAATTAAAGACTACAGAATACTTAAAGGGACTTTGTCTGAATACAACTTGCAAAATCTTGCAAAATCACTAAAATATTTTGCACTGACTGTCACCATGGGAGAGCTATTAGAAATTAAACTATTATGTTTAAAAACGTGTTTTAAATAATCATGTGTTTGAAGACTCGTGCTTGATGTCACAACTGAAAACAAAAATGAATAAAGGCAAAACTAAACTAGTTGAATATTATACCTTTACATGAGCGTGACTGAAAACTAAACTTTATCATTGTGTTACATCTGTTCTCTGGCACTTGCCGACTGTTTGTAAATTCAAGACTGCATTTCCTAACGTAAAACTATGTACACTCAATTTCTGATTAATTATAGCCTCTGCATAGCCGAGGACTTCCTCTATTAAAAGTGTTAAAATCCCTATTGAAAACAGCAGTCTAATATAATCAACAGTGGATATTTTGATAGTGTTTCACAACATGAACATGACTGAATCTTTTTATAACCTGTGTCAATTTGTGTTTATCTTTTGACGAATGCGGAGAACTGATGCACGCAGCACCGTCACTGACAGAGAGAGTAAGTGCGCGCGACACCGAGAGCGCGCGATAGAGGCCTCAGTCAATGTTGCCAGATTGGGCGGCGGGTTTGGATAGTTTTTGGGCTGGAATCAGTCAGCTACATCTGGCAACACTGGCCTCAGTCAAATCTCCGCAGTCTGCCACTGATGGTTGATCGCGCTTCTCCATAGAAAAAAATAAAGTAGTTACTGTAGGTTGAAGAAAAGTAGTGGAGTAAAAGTACAGATACTGCACTATAAATGTACTCAAGTGAGAGTAAAAGTACACATTTATAGAACTACTCAGTAAATTACAATTTCTGAGAAAAACTGCTTAATTACAGTAACTTGAGTATTTGTAATTAGTTACTTTACACCACTGCTTACTATAAGTTTACTGTTTAACAGGAAGAAAAGTGCTCTCGCTCAGCACAGTGGAGATTGCTTTAGTTATATCATTTTAGTCATTTGGGATGCAGTGACACGCAGTGAAATATATTGCCGAACAGATTCACAACTTTTGACCCATTTTTGACTCATAAATTATAATAGAAGTCGCCATGCTGCATGTTTTAGGAGGTTTGCTGTAGGTGTAGCTGACGTGCAGTGAGAAGTGTGCGCCTTTAATAATCTACGACAGTTTGCATTAATTGAAAAGTAAGAAAGATTAATAAATCCATATGAAACAGTCCCTTTAATATGATGTTGCATCTTCAGTTTCAGGCTCAGGCACGCTTTGCACTCACACTACAAGCGTACACGTGTCAAAGCCTAACCAAACTGCGCTCTGGCACACCTCTTAGAACCCGCCCAGGGCCGGCCACCTGAACCATGCTTAAGCCTGATTCAGAGCACTCACACTTGTCAAACAAACCAGGAAACGCGCCTGGGCATGGTTGTGATAGCATAGTGTGAGTGCACCCTTAAAAATGTTCAATCAAAGAAGCCATTTAAGTACACTAGCAACATGCTAACAACATAGTATTCATTCATTCATTTTATTTTCAGCCTAGTCCCTTTATTAATCAGGGGCTCTATTTACGTGAGCAGATTCCGCCACAGCGGAATGAACCGCCAACTTATCCATCATATGTTTTACACAGTGGATGCCCTTCCAGCTGAAACCCCATCACTGAGAAAAACCCATACACTCCCATTCACACACATACACTACGGACAATTAAGCTTACCCAATTTACCTATAGCGCCAAACCCTAGCATCCAAATGTCTTTGGACTTATGGTGGAAACCGGAGCACCTGGAGGAAACCCACGTGAACATGGGGAAAACATGTAAACTTCACACAGAAATGCCAACTGACATGGCTCGAACCAGCAACCTCCTTGCTGTGAGGTGGCAGCGCTACCCACTGCGGCACCTCGCCGCCCTAACAACATAGTAATTCATGCAAATAACATATTAGAAACAATGTGTTAATTAGTGCTACCAACATCGGAAAATGTGTTTAAAATGCTAAAACATGCTTTTAACATGACTAACATATTAAGCAGGCTGAAAACATGTTTCATGCTAAACATGCTAGTAGCATGCTTCATGATAAACATGTTAAAACCTAGAAACATTCTAATGTGTGAATATAGCAACATGCCAAATTCATAGCAAAATCTTAAACATCAAGACACATGATAACTACATTAAAAGTCATAGCAACATGTTAAAACACAGTAGCATGTTAAAACATATAATTCATACTAACAAGGTGTCAACTATTCTATCAATTTGTTAAATCAGGCTGTGAAAACATTTTAACCGTTAATGTCAAGAAAATGCTTCAATATGCGTTATCAACATTTTATACAAAACAATACAATAACCATGTTAGCAACATGGTAAATCGACATAATGAAATAGTTTGCAACCTATTAAAACATGCAGCATTTTATTAACTTGCTCTGACTTCTCTGAGTAGCTCCTTAAACTTCAAGTTTGTGAATGTATTTTAAACTTTTAGAACTGGTTTTGTCAAACCAACAAACTTTTTCTCATTTCCGCTTTTATCTTTCATTCAGGAAAGTCATTCTGACTTTTGACAGAAACACCAGTTTATATGCAGCTCTCATGATGGCATGTCATGAAATTAGATCACACTGAGACACATAAATAGAGACAGTGATTGCCACTCTAAATAATAAGCCCTGACATGTATTATTTTGAAAGGGAATCACAGATTATGCTCTTTGGTCCACTGTCCAGCAACTGATCCATATTAGATGAGGGATACAATACAGCATCTATCATTTCTGAAAAAAAGGTGTCAGCTCTCAAGATCCTGCTAGCTCTCCAAAAAGATAACGAATTCAGGGGATGAAGATTGCAGCCTCTGTGCTAAGAGATCTATTATCTTTCTCCAAATCTGATTCAACTTTAATTGAACTTGTGAAATCTAATGCTCTGAGAAAAAAGGCTGATTTCCATAAGCCCACACTCTCTGGGGAAATGAAAGGACCCATATGTAAGTGCACATAGGCCATGGCGTTCACTGTCTTGTTAAATTATGCTCGGTGATTGAATTTATTTTTAGTTTCATGAAACATGAATTGCACATGTGCAGAGGTCACGATGTGTGTTCACCAATACACAGGGATCCTTCTAAAAACTATCTTATTTATATTTTAACAAAGTAGTCAGAAAGATATCCTAAAAGTGTAGGTTGTATACTCTGTAGACTGGAAAAGGAAAGGAAATCGTGAAAGGAAATCATAAAATCTTGACAGACTGTTTCACATTTTCAAGGTATTTTGTGCATTAGATTAAAAATATAAAGGTAAAGTTTATATTTTATACACCCTATAGTCACTGTTCACAACTAAAACAATTTATTGTTCATGTTTTTGAAAGAACAAAATAATAAGAAAGAAGATAATAATAATAATAATAATAATAATAATAATAATAATAATAATAATAATAATAAGGGCAACGAAGTGGCGCAGTAGGTAGTGCTGTCGCCTCACAGCAAGAAGGTCGCTGGTTCGAGCCTTGGCTGGGTCAGTTGGCGTGTCTGTGTGGAGTTTGCATGTTCTCCCTGCGTTCGCGTGGGTTTCCTCCGGGTGCTCCGGTTTCCCCCACAGTCCAAAGACATGCGGTACAGGTGAATTGGGTAGGCTAAATTGTCCGTAGTGTATGAGTGTGAATGAGTGTGTGTGGATGTATCCCAGAGATGGGTTGTGGCTGGAAGGGCATCCGCTGCGTAAAAAAAACGTGCTGGATAAGTTGGTGGTTCATTCCGCTGTGGCGACCCCAGATTAAAAAAGGGACTAAGCCGAAAAGAAAATGAATGAATGAATGAATGAATAATAATAATAATAATAATAATAGCTATATCTCCCCATAACATTAAACCCTGAGAACTGTTCAGGCGCTAAAACAATAAACTTTCTAATTTGAGAAGAAGATCAGCTAGGAAACCAGTTCTTCAACTGTCCCAGTCACCCATCCTGCCCTCTACTTTACCTTCTCCACCAGAGCTGCTCACTCACATTCCACACAGAAGGTCCGCGGTTTTAATATGGTGTATCTTGTGGCTCTATATTCATGTTTAGTGTCATTTTAAATGTCTCTGTGTGATTGGTAAAGTGGTCTTAATTTTACTGTAATATTTTACAATTTCCTTTATATCTGTTGATTTGGGTTTTAACTTTGATAAGATCTTTGCCAGATGCTTCACTCCAGGGAAAATGGTCTTAAAATCAACTCATGACCACGCAAGGGTCTTTGTGAAGCTTTATTGTCTTGAATTTATGGTTATTTGAGTATTCAAGGGAAAGGTGCAGAAGGGTCTGAGGGATTCTGTAGCCAGGATACCCCGTTGCAGTGTATGCGTCTCTGAGCTCTGCATCAGGATTCTACATGGTCAGGTATTAATATCTAACTCTTAGATGTATCTTTGAGTAATTGATGTTGTACATTTCTGAGTTGGCATATTTTGTTTAATTATGTGAATTGGAATGGAAAATCTTTGCCTGACAAATGAATGTAAAATTCTTGCTTAATTCTAATATCTCCTGAAATCATTGTAACTAGTAGATTGTTTAGGCTGATGTTTCCACAGCCTACGACCAGGATTGCTTATACACTCAGGCATAACAAATTGAGCATAGACACAGCATTAGAGACCTGTTGATTTCTGACAATCACTGACTTAGTATGATAAAATCTAGTGGCTAAATCAAACTTTCTTTAAGTGAGCTAGCATGGGGTGGCTTAATATTAGTTAAAGGAAATTAGATTACAGTTATATCCTTTATCTAAGAACCAGAACTGGCAAGGTTGTGTCCATGAGCAGATGTAACTGGCCAGCACACTGACTCTAAGCGACTTCGGGTAAACGATGAACCATTAACTGAAAATAAGGATTTATTAGGTTAATCGATCTAAATGAGACCTAATCACAACCTATAAGGTGATCAGCTTGAATTGGATGAATCTAAATTTAAATTATTATAAATTGGAGACAGATTAAATTCGGAGTTGGAAACAAATTAAAATAAATTTTAACAAATGAAAATATTTCTTTTCACATGTGCTAAACATGCATTTAACCTTCACCCATGCTGTTAGTTCCGTCATTGGACTAATAGATAGACCCTTACAATAATAATAATAATAATAATAATAATAATAATAATAATAATAATAATAATAATAATAATAATAATAATAATAATAAAAATAATAATATTATAATAATATTAAATAGGGCAACCCAGTGGCGCAGTAGGTAGTGCTGTTGCCTCACAGCAAGAACGTCGCTGGGTCGCAGGTTCGAACCTCGGCTAGGCTGGGTCAGTTGGCGTTTCTGTGTGGAGTTTGCATGTTCTCCCTGGGTTCGCGTGGGTTTCCTCCGGGTGCTCCGGTTTCCCCCACAGTCCAAAGACATGCAGTACAGGTGAATTGGGTAAGCTAAATTGTCCATAGTGTATGAGTGTGAATGTGTGTGTGGAAGTTCCCAGAGATGGGTTGCGGCTGGAAGGGCATCCGCTGCGTAAAATCGTGCTGGATAAGTTGGCGGTTCATTCCGCTGTGGCGACCCCGCAAGAGACAAAGCCGACAAGAAAATGAATGAATGAATGAATAATATTAAATAAGCATTTCTTGTAAAAGAATAAATCAACATTATTTTTTGAAGTTGATCAAATAGTTAAACTTTGGTGACAAAACATAAATAAGTAGGTTGCTAAAATATAGATGTAAAGACTAATATCATTGTCAAAACTGATGTGTATTTTACTAACTTTAAACGATTCTATAGCTAGTATAGGGTGTTTCATTACTTGTATGTGACATAGTTATTCCCTGCTGACTGTGACCCATTCAGAACAGACCAGAACAGAGCTGCAGTTGAGAACTGTTCCACTAGACAATCATAGAATCTTATTTCAATGTCTTGGCATATCAGGCTAACCTTAACTATGCTGACACGATCAAAAAAGAAGAATTTGATCATGACCCTGCATGATCTCGCACTGAGATTTGGTGCATTTTTGATAAGGCTGCTCTTGAAGGTTAAGGCAAACTTTGCAATATTGTGAAACTGCACTGACATATGAATCATTCACCGGCGGATTCCAAATCTAACATCCACAAAAAATAACTAGTCGCTTAATCTGTAGAGGATAGCACTAGCAAAGCCAAGGCCATGGGTTTAATTCACAGGTAATACAGTACATGAACTGATCAATTTTATATACCTCTAATGCAAAGTATATCTTTGAATAAAATAATCAGTATTGTGTAATGGAGAAAGTGATTTTTAATTATTAAGTATATTCATTCATTCATTTTCTTGTCGGCTTTGTCCCTTGCGGGGTCGCCACAGTGGAATGAACCACCAACTTATCCAGCACGATTTTACGCAGCGGATGCCCTTCCAGCTGCAACCCATCTCTGGGAATTTCCACACACACACATTCACACTCATACACTACGGACAATTTTAGCTTACCCAATTCACCTGTACTGCATGTCTTTGGACTGTGGGGGAAACCGGAGCACCCGGAGGAAACCCACGCAAACGCAGGGAGAACATGCAAACTCCACACAGAAACGCCAACTGACCCAGCCCAGCCGAGGTTCGAACCTGCGACCCAGCGACGTTCTTGCTGTGAGGCAACAGCACTACCTACTGCGCCACTGCGTTGCCCATTATTAAGTATAGTATTAATTTAATTTAGTTATTTTAATACTCATTTATTTTAATTGCACTGGACAGCTTTAAAAATATCTATATCAGCTATAATTACATAATTGTTGTTTCAACTATACTGTATGTAAGCTAAGCATGGTAATAGTGTTAATAGTGCCAAGCTCATTGGTTTGATTCACAGCAAAATGTATTATTACACTTGAGCTAATACAACTGTATGCTGCACACAGTGTATATTTCATTGCAAAAAAAAAAGTGTCTGGTTACCATTAGTCAATAAGTTTCCATTAGTCAATGCTAATATATTTACTAACAAGAGAAAACTATGAACAATACTGTACATTCATTATAGTATTTATTCATCTTTAATAAAAATAAAGTTCAAAATTGTCCTGATTTTAATGATAAAATCTATGTCACAGTGTAATATACAGTTGATGTCAGAATTTTTAAACCCCCTGAATTATTAGCCCCCATTTATTTTTTTCCCCAATTTCTGTTTAACAGAGAGAAGATTTTCTCAACACATTTCTAAACATGATAGTTTTAATAACTCATTTATTTTATCTTTGTCATGATGACAGTAAATAATATTTGACTATATATTTTTCAAGACACTTCTATACAGCTTAAAGTGACATTTAATGGCTTAACTAGGTTAATTAGGTTAACTAGGCAGGTTTGGGTAAATAGGCAAGTTATTGAATAATGATGATTTGTTCTGTAGACTATCAAAAAAATATATAGCTTAAAGGGGCTAATAATTTTTTCTTTAAAATGGCTTTTAAAAAATAAAAAACTGCTTCTATTCTAACCGAAATAAAACAAATAAGACTTTAATTTTCCTACTCTGTTAAACATCATTTGGGAAATATTTAAAAAAGAAAAAAAAAATCAAAAGGGGGCTAATAATTTTGACTTCAACTGTATATGGAGATTAAACTGACTTTCTCAGAAATCCATGGATGGCACTTCAATTTTAATGCTTTTTTGTTGACATTAATATGGATCTTTTTAGTTCTTTAATTTTTTTTTTCTCATTAGATAGGCATATTAGAGCATTGGATCATGTGTGACTTTGTCATCATCACATGCTCTTGGTCGTTTTTGTCTGTTTAACAAAGATATGATGTGATAAAGAGATGAAGAGATGATCCCAACCATCGAAGACTTACAACACATACACTTAATACACAAATATACTTCATTAAATGTACACATAGAGATCACCTATATGTAGGCCCACACGGAGTCTGCACGCACAGAATTTCATAGAATTCCGCAGATTTTTAGCCCATCATTGTTTCTGTTTATTTACTTGTGTAAATGTGTAAATTTATATTTATTTAGTTTTTTTAATTAATTTCAGTAATATTATTGACTAACGGGCGACGCAGTGGCGCAGTAGGTAGTGCTGTTCCCTCACAGCAAGAAGGTCGCTGGTTCGAGCCTCTGCTGGGTCAGTAGGCACTTCTGTGTGGAGTTTGCATGCTCTCCCTGCGTTGACGTGGGTTTCCTCTGGGTGCTCCGGTTTCCCCCACAGTCCAAAGACATGCAGTACAGGTGAATTGGGTAGGCTAAATTGTCCGTAGTGTATAAGTGTGAATGAGTGTGTATGGTTGTTTCCCGGAGATGGGTTGCAGCTGGAAGGGCATCCTCTGCGTAAAACATGTGCTGAATAAGTTGGCTGATTCATTCCGCTGTGGCACCTCCGGATTAATAAAGGGACTAAGCCGAAAAGAAAATGAATGAATGAATGAATTATTGACTAACATTAAAATGTTCATATGATTTATTTACAATACAGTTTGTAAAGTAATATTTTCTGTCTTTCAGTAGATATTTTATATGAGAGACTAGCTTTTTTACCAAATAAAGTGGATCTAATTGGATTTGCATTGTAAACATTAAATAAAAGTTATTTTTTATTTAATATATTAAGGTTTTAAATTCATTCCGCATAATTTGAACAAAATTCTGCGCAGAAATAGCAAAAACTGTCCGCAGATTCCGTCTGCCACTACCTACTGTATATGCAATAAAATTGAAGATTAACAATGTCTGTATATAATAACTTATATGTGATTGTAACTTAAACTTAATCTGATTGTAATGCAGTAATGTGCACCTTTTGTAAAGCTGCTTTGAAACAATAATTATTGTAAAAAGCATTATACAAATAAACTTGAATTGAATAGAATTCAATGTGTAGTTGTTGGTATTTTAAAACATTAGTTTATGTATTTATGCTAATACACCAATGAAATGGGGTAGTTTACCATAAAATCTCTCTAAAGAAATTTCTTTTACGATTTCTACCATCTTTTAAATGGTAAAATTCTGGCAAAAGTTGTACAGTACATTACTTTTGATTGTTAAATAAAATCTTCTTTTTAACAATCTAAAGTGATGTACAACTTTTGATTTTAGTAAATGCTGAACTATGATTATTAAATATTGTACAAGTATTGTTCGTTCTTCATGTTAAACATTGACTTTAACAGTAACATTAACTAATGGAAACTTATTTTAACTTTATTATACCTTATTATATTATTTTTTAATTGTTGGCTAAGACTAAAGAAAAATATATCACTTGCTTCCAATGTTATCACTCTATTGAATGGGCGTTATCAATGGTTATCAGCTGATAGATACGGGCCAGTAGGGCCTTCTGCACCTATTGCTAGGCCCAAAAGGCTGTTCTAATCCATCCACATGGTTAATCAGCTATACTAAGAGAAGACTCCAGATTCAGATCTGTTTTTACATTGCTGTGACGGTTGGGTTTAGGGTTGGGATAGGGGTAGGCATTAATAAAAACAATTAATGGGAAATTAATTCAGAAGGCAGAAGTGCAGAAGGCCCCTACTGGCCTATATCTATTAGCTGATAACCACTGATAATGCCTATTCAATAGAGTGATAGCATTTGAATCGACTGACTATATACAGTATAATCAAAGTTTAATCAATATACAGTATCAAACAAATAAAAAACTGTGATAGATTTTTTAAACATATCATGAGGGTAAATCCACAGAGAGAGTTTAAAAAAAGGCTTGATTTAGCAACAATGTGTCAGCCACTCTCATCTTTACGGTTTGTCTGTTCCTATTTCTGTTGGTTTAACAATGGTAACACTTCCAATACTTTTAAATGGAGGATCATATCTGCAAACAGACTGAGAACAGCATGTTTCAGTGACAGACAAAGAAATCAGTGTTTATTTTTAGACTGCTGCTGGAGTGTGGACATTTTAGCATTCTGTAATGCAGACCAGAATAGGATAGAGCTGTTTATCCTGATTTCTGAAACGAGTGCAAGTGTAAATTTGCAAGTCACACTGTTTTCTTTAGGCATTTCTTAATTTTCCTTAGAATTTTATGTTATTTTGACTGCTCTTTTTTCTTAAGGTTTTCTTACAGAGATAGGACTGTTTAGACACAGCCCTTTTTAAATACATTTTTTAATGAAACACCAATTTTGACTATTTGTTTTAAATGCATTTGCATTACCATCACAATCTTCCAATGCAGCTTTAAATGCTAATTCTGACAACCTTGTCATAAAGAAAAAATTGTAATGCTTTTTGAAATCCAGAACCTCAAGAGACCTCATTTTATTGTTTGCTTACTGCAGTTTAAATTGGTTCCTCTGAGGTGCATCAAAATAGCATCCTTTTCAACACTCGTTTAGAACTGGATGCCACAGAATGCCATAATAGTCAAGAGAGACCCTTGTTTTTTTTAAGTCGGGGTAGTAAATGAGTTGACATTTAGGTAACTGACTCAGTGTCTTATGGGCCTTTTAGAATGCATTCTTCAGACTGGGCACCACACAACATCTTAAACTGTCTGGCTGATTGTGAGCGATGGAGAGCAGCCACAAAGCACTATAAACGACTCCACGACTAAAAATAGAGCATCACAAGCTTTGGAGACAATGCAATTAACTTGAGGCGAAAGTGAGAGAGATGCTGCAGCACAGAGTTTGCCTTTACAGAGTTTGAATTCTGTTGTTTATAAGAGAAACGATCTGTAAACAAATGACTGCATCCAACATTCTAAATCTGTTATTTATAATTCAAAGCTGCAAGTATATGTTTATTTTGAAACATTATGATGTAAAGATGAATAATATATATATACTCTCTGCACTGTATCCAGGTCACAAAATAACTCCTACAAAAGACTTTAATTGAAGTATAGGATTGTCTTTGGCAAATTTGGAAATCATTCTCTCTGACTTTTTCAAATGTATACATTTAGCAGACGATGCGGTAACACTTTCTTTTGATGGCCCATTTGAGTATCAGTAGACTGTCTGCTTAATATCTGTTGATACTGCTCCTTCAACAGACATCTAACTGACTATAAGAAACTTTGCAAGTACATGCCAACTTACACTACCCCTAATCCCAACCCAACAGTCTACTTATAATCTAATGAGAATTAGTTGGCATGTAGATGCAATGTAACTTAAATTCAACAAACAGACCATCAAAATAAAGTGTGACCGAAGATGCAAACCCAAATAGGAATAAAATATATAGACAATGTATATCGTACAATATAATACAATCGAAAGCAATGATCATCTATTTTAAAGGTGACATAGAATGTATATCTGGATATATCTAGGCATAACTAAATAATAGGTGTCAAGTACATGGTAATTACATTCTGTGAGCATCACCATCACCGTTGTATCCTTGTTCTCATGTAAATCCCATGACTGTAAAATCCTAGTGAAAAAAGGGCAATCCAAAGGAAACAGACTGTGATGATCCAGATGAGTTTTTGTGCACACCCAGACATCCCAAATCTCTCGGAAGTTCAGGGAGTCTCCCGCATATGCATAGAGACTCCCAGATTCCTGCAAATGAATGATAATCTCCCGGAAATCGCAGCACCTGCCACAACCACCCAACCCCCTCAAACAACACCAACGTGCTCTTAACAGGCATCCCTATGCTCCCGCAAATCATATACGTCCCCCCTGCAAATGACGTCTGGCACAACCCAGTCTGCGTTTGATTGGCCACAACATTTCATGTATTGAGAGTGTTTTGTGTACATCACTTACCGTAAATACTTAACTGAGTTGTCTTCCTGACACAGTAATATTCATTCAACCACTGTGTGATAAAGATTCTAGCATTTCTGTACAAATGGTTAAGGTTTTGTGTTGTTATTTATTTATTTATTTATTTATTAATTAATTAATTAATTTATTTATTTATTTATTTATCGTGATGTGAGTTAATTTAATTATCTATACCAGGGGTGCTCAATCCTGTTCCTGGAGATCTACCTTCCTGCAGATTTCTGTTGCAACCCATATCAAACACACCTGCCTGTAATTATCAAGTGCTGTTCAGGTCCTAATTAATTGGTTCAGGTGTGTTTGATCAGGGTTGGAGCTGAACTATGCAGGAAGGTAGATCTCCAGGAACAGGATTGAGCACCCCTGATCTATACAGTGTGTACTACTTTATCCAACATGTTTATGAATCATTTTGTGATTCCAAGTGTCTTACTGACTCTAACATACAAATGTGTAAGTGTAATAAAAGACAACAAAGAGGACTGTGAAGCAACAACTAACTCTTGTCTCTCTCAATTATTACCAAGACTACTGCTTACGGTCTTCCTGACTGCCAGGGACCTGTAACATAAGCATAATAGTATACTTACTACGTATATTTTGAAAATGAGACAGGGTTTAAGAATGAGTAAAGGTGCCGTTTTGTGAAGCGGACAGCCATGCATGTGTTCACAGCTTTTCAGAACACAAAATATATGCGGATCGTAAATTCATTCAGCTCCACAAAAAGAAGCATAAGGTCTGTATGTCTGTTTGTTTGTATGCATGTTTTTTGTTTAACGTGTATATTGTGAAATTTGGCACATATGTTTGTAATGAGGCAACAAACACATGTGCACTGCTGAATATAAGTGTATGATGAACGTTTATTACTGAGCTCTTATTTAGACTTTTCATGCTGCAGAGTGACAAAGCAAAGCTCATTAATATTCACAATCATTCCAAATATGGTAAAAACCAACCTTTTCGTTCTAGGGGCATTTTCTGTGGTTATACAGTAAAAGAGCATAAAAAACATGTCTAGAGAAAACTTACATAAGCCACATAACTACTGCGTAGATATCAGAAAACAATTTAACATATTGAATCAATGCTCTCTATTGACCTTATTCTCGATGCGGAAGTGCACTTGTTTTTGTGATTGTTTTAGGACTTTCGATTCAGCTCCTTATGAAAGAAATTACTATCTATGACAATCTATATAATGTTATATTGATCTATCTATCTATCTATCTATCTATCTATCTATCTATCTATCTATCTATCTATCTATCTATCTATCTATCTATCTATCTATCTATCTATCTATCTATCTATCTATCTATCTATCTATCTATCTATCTATCTATCTATCTATCTATCTATCTATCAGAAGAGATATGCCAGAACACCGCAAACTTAAACTTCAACGACTGGATCGTACAAGTTTTGTTACAGTCCCTGTGCATCTGCCACTCAGACACCCACTTTCTTTGCATGTTAAATAATTCATCGTGTATCTTTTATCCTCTCATGAGCTAACAGAACACAAGAAGTCTCAAACCTGGTGGAGAGGGACTGGTGAGGAGAATTAGAAGTGACGTTGCACTAAGCGCTCTGTGAAAGGCTGTGAGCTCTGAGTGCTGCCCAGCTTACTAAAACATTTGCACTGCACTAGCCTTAAATTTACAGCAACATATGAGCATTATGCAAGGAACCCACTTAAGAAAGGCTGACATAACTGGGATAAGACAAAAAGGCTTTGTTATTTGGTGAAACTGCATGAAGAGGGGCGCAGATGATGTTATTTAGCACATGCATTTGACAAGTTTGCTTTCAGAGATTATATTATGCACATTGCTTAGTACTTTCCGGCTGAAAAACTTGGTTGGTTTAGACTCATCTGCTTCAGGCTTGTCTAACAGCCTGGTGAAACTAGCAACCCAGGCTCATTCTGAAAACTTACCTCTATATACATTTCTGGAGACCGCCAAATAAGTCCCAGGAGCTAAGTTTTTTTGCAGTTTTGTTTTCGCGAATCCACCAGAGGCCGCTGTGTACGCTTTTTGAGATCTCAAACTGCTGTTGACTGACTGATCGTCTGACCCATCCTCCTCCTTCCCTAAACGCAACCAATAGTATTTTAAAACGCACAGATTGACCAGCCCACCCACTTCCCTAAACCCAACCGACAGTGTTTTAAACCCAGAAATACAGTTGCAGAAAAAGAAAAGCCCTCGCCTAATTTATACCACGTTTTCAGATTTTACCACATTCTTACCCTGTTATTTACTGGTTTATTTTATTTTTTGGCTTCTGTTTTTGTCTCACCTGCTTTCTGGAACCGTTCATCACCGTACTCGAACCCCATCGTCATGGTCAACTCCTCTCTGTGTCTCAAGTCCACTGACGCACATGGCAAGCTACCTGGACAAACTGGTAACAGCGGGAAAGCCACCATATGGAGGTAAGCGGTCAGCTGGTAAGCGTAAAAAAAAAGGTACAGCCCCGTGGCATTAATTTTAAAAATGAAATGCAGCCATACGTACTTCTGGCTACATAATTCACGATCTCCAGAAACGTATATACTGTAGGGCTATGTTTTCAGAATGAGTCTATGTTGGAAACTAGTGTTCGATTGTTTTAAATAGTCAAATAAGGTACTGTAGTCTTGCAGCATGATGAGCTAAAATCAGTGCCAAAAGCCAGCTTATAGACCAGTCTGACTGGAATTAGAAAACCAATCTTCTGTTTTGCTTTGGTTTCCTCAATTAACAACAGATCTTAAACTATTAAATTAAATAATTATTTATCTCCAGATAAAGTTATTACTAGTATTATACATGTTAACAAACACTTGTTGAGTTTGGTTTGATTAAACAAGCGCTTTTGGAAATGCTCTGTTAGTGTGGTTCATTTGAATAAAAATGCTGTCATCTGAAACCTGGTGCACACCAACAGGCGCACAAGGGACAACACGTACCAAATGCATCTAAACAAACCATAAAAAGGACAGAATGCTCAAGCAAATCTGGTTTTAACTGTTGTGTTTCCCAATACAATTTATTACAGACTTTGTAATGTGTAGGATTAATGCTAAACTATAAGTGTGAACACACCCTGAAGCAAAATAAAATTTTATGTTAACTCTTTGTAAAATGTATTTCTAAATAGTTGAAATTTAATCATCAGACTATGGTTCTACTCCCATTCTGTGGGTGCAATATAACTGGTGTATAAGTGGCTAATTGATAATATAATTGGCTTTCATAAATTGGTGTCATGACAGATTTATTTAAACAGATACATTAATTCAGTCATCACTAAATCATACCTGTCAACCTTCCCGATTTTTTGCCGGGATTCTCCCGTATTTTACCATTCTATCCTGCTACGTATGTTTCTCCTGTTATCTATCTTTGAAAAGTGAAAGTACTGTCTCAAATGTGATATAATTGCGAGAGCTGTTCAAGAGAAATGTGGTTTCACTTTATTTTGGCTGGAAACCACATTGAAATGAATATAAAACCATCTGCATTCACTTTCTTTCCACTAAAGCAGTGCGTCGATTGTCTCCCTTCCTATACAACCTATAAATCAGCGAATGCTTGTATTAGCGCTGACTGATATGACAAACTGTATGACAAACTGTTCCCAGATCAGATTACACACCATTTAAAGAGAAGTGAAAGTGGACACTTTGGGATTTGGGCGTTTAAACAGACAAATACACTTAATAATGTAATGTAAAATAAAAATATAATGTGTGTATTTATATAGCATATAATTTTATATGGTCATACAACCAAAGAGCTTTACAATCATGAGGGGGTTCTCTCTAAACCACCACCAGTCTGCAGCATCCACTTGGATGATGCGACGGCAGCCACAGGACAATGGCACCAGTGCGCTCACCACACACCAGCTATAGGTGGAGTGGAGAGACAGTGATAGAGCCAATTCGGTGGATGGAGATTGGGAGGCCATGGTGGTAAGTGCAGAGAGGGAATTTGGCCAGGACAAAGGGGTTACACCCCTACTCTTTACGAGAAGTGTCATGGGGGTTTTAATGACCACAGAGAGTCAGGAAATAATATGCAAACATATTCGTCATGTGTGTTTTATTTTAAACACAACTAATTTTCTCTTAAGCATAAACAGTTACTAAAGTAATCAAATGCTTTCATTAGCCTATAGATCTGTGCATTCTTACAACACCTCTGTTATCAAACAAAACAAAATGAGAGATTCACTAAATCTCTTCACTAAATAACTATAGTAACTTTAATCAATATTTAAACACAGTAAATAAATACAGTGAAGGTTTTATAATTTGATTTAATTTCTGTATAGGCCATTTATAGGCTAAACCTTTTATTTTATTGTCAATATTTTCTAATGTTTGCTATGTATTCTATCATTTGAAGCTAATTGCTTTCCCGTATTTTTACATCCCAATTTCTTTGACAGGTATGCTAAATAGTTACTGTAGGTAAAATATAACAAAATCTGAATGCTTATATAATGCAAATTTTAACTGATAATAGACCCTTTACACAATGACGTCACTTATGTATTTTTTGTTCCAGTTTACCGTTGAATGAATGCGAGACTCAAAAAATGAATAAATTAATAATTTCATAATCTAATAATACTGAATGCAGTCTTCTTGGTGTTATTTTGCAACTGTAAATTTTTATAATGATTTCGTTTGATTATGAAGAGTCACATACAACATTGTTATTTTATTTCATTTAATATGAATAATAAATAGATATAAAGGTTTTACCTTCATAAATGAAATACCTATATTAAAAATAGTCAGAGAACTGAGCAGTAGAATGTAAATTATATAAATGTATTTGTGAATCAGTTGTTCACGGTAAATACCCACAGTTTTATTTATTTCTTAATCTTTGGGACACAAAAAAAATAATGAAAATAAATTTGACATAAAAAAAAAAACATTCAGCACCCATGTAAACATCTGAAATCATTATTTGACAAATCCTCAAGTCCATACCAACTTTATCTGCATCAGCAGTACACTCTGTTTAAAGTCCCATTTTCCTGGTTTAAGCGGAAATCCGGCTGATCTATACATTTTTTTAGATGTCAGATGTCTCACCTTGAAATCAGACAACAGAAAACAGCCATAGTCACAGTCTAACCGTTTCTATAGTAAATATACAGAGTTCTCTATGGGGAGTTCTGTGTAGGCTGAAGTAATGAACCGGACACCACATGACGTAATGTGAAAAGGGTCTACTCTTTATATTTAATAGCTTGATAACTGATGTGTAGGCAGAAAAAGACAAATCTTGCTATTAATTTTTCTAAGCCTGATTACAAAAACAAAACGCAAACACAGCAAACAACAAACTTTGCATACAAACTTGAATAGAAAACAGAGAAACTGCTAGTAAACATTTAGATCTTTTTGCAAAGCCACATACAAAAGAAAAGTGCAGAAAAACCTTCAATACTTGTTTTCCCTCTTGTATAAGCTCCTTTAAAATGCTGTGTACAATGACTCGTCAATGAGTCGTTTGAGTAAATAAAATAATTTATTCTTGTTGGATCAATAATGATAATGATAAAAATAAGTATTTATTAGCCAATACTGACATGCACATGAAAATATTGTGCATTTCTAATAATATATATAATAATTTATTATATAATATATATAATAATTTCTAATAATATATATATATATATATATATATATATATATATATATATATATATATATATATATATATATATATATATATATATATATATATGTATATATATATATATATATATATATATATATATGTATATATATATATATATATATATATATATATATATATATAAAATAATATCATTATTATATATTTAAATTAAAATTTATATTTTGTGTGTGCGTTTTGACATTTTACATTTTTGTGCTTTTAGAGCTCTCTTGTACATTATTGCAACTTTTCTGGTCATCCAGATGACACATCACATCCCTAGATGACATAAATTACAGGAATTAAATTTAAGAAATGAGTTTATTTATGCCATTATGCAGAGTTTGATGAGGCAGCGGAGATTAATGCGTAAATAAATTTAAGTCAGATTGCGGTTTCATCACGGTGAATAATGTTTCCACTTGATTTGAAGACGGTCAGCCGAAAAGATTCATCACCCCAAGATTTTACCAGCCCTGACATTATTACTTATAATGAAGTCATCTCGTCAGTCAGTATCCTGAAAGACACAGACTACAAAGTTACTTGCAAAGACCTTCTATACAACAGCTAGCTACATAAATGCTATTTACTGAGTTGGTGAAGTCATCTGACATTTAAAAATCAGCCAGCCATGGAGATGGTGCAGACAGCAAGGCCTTTAAGGCATTCATGAGGGACAAGCTAATTATTTTCCATCACAAAGCGATAGCCGAGTTTGAATGCGGCTCGTTTAGTCCAGCAAATTAGCGAGCGAACAAGAGCTCACAATTCAAACCCGCCAACATTTAATGCGGCAATCACCAGTCAGCCAGGTAGCAGATGCTTTGTTTGAGAGCAGGGCTAGGTAATGTTTGAAAGCGAATGAATTAATGGCTGCCAATTTATCTCCGTAAGCGAGAGAAACAGTTTTTGGAGGTTTATTTTTAAGTTCTCCCACTCTCTCACGGAACAATACTTAGTGCCGTTTATAGCCGAAGATTTGAAACACTTTTCCACTACATTCGTCTGAACATGGCACCGGCTCCACAGCAATAATGTCAGAGACAATAGAGGCCATTTCCTTCAGACTCGATGCTACTTTTATTTGGCAAGTTAAGCCCTCTTTTAAAGTGGAGTCAGTGTATGAGATTGAGGGTTAGACTGCATTGGGAGAGTCAGCAGTGCTGGAATTATTGCCCTGTCAGATCACATCAGCTACAGAGGCGTGGGCTGGAGAGATGGCCGGCCTCTTCTTCATTCACACCACTGCAGACTCATTCACTCGCTCATTCTCTCACTCACTAACTTTCATTTTGTCTTTCACTTTTTCCTGTCTCATTCGCTCCCTCTTGCTTTGTCTGTTTTCGCTTGCTCTCTTGTCTTCCCGTTGTCCATTACACCCTTGTACATTGGAGGTCTTTGGCACTGATAAATTGTGGGAGTCTGGCGATCAATAGCATGTAAAGTCACGCTATACTGCGACAGAACTGCTTCTGAATTGAATTTGGAAATGGGATGGTGCAGGGATGATGTCAAAACACTGCAGAATATTTTGACGTGCTTTTCCTCAAGATTTTCCAATGCGGTTTTCATCTAATGAATAAAATAATGTATGTGGTAAACATTTCTCAAAAATACTGGATCTACACAATATGTAAACCGTGTAAACTACCACCTCAAATGTTTATAAAACAGCTTCAAAATTCATGTTTTCAATATAGGCGTGTCAAACTTACATTGTACATAACCTGACAAAAGTCTTGTCATTGATCCCAGTTGTAAGAGCAACAAATAATACGTAACTTGACTTCTAGTTGATCATTTGGAAAAGTGGCAAAATGTAGATTTTTCTGATGAATCATCTGTTGAACTGCATCCCAATCATCACAAAAACCTGCACAGACCAAACATTCTCATAGAAATCAGTCAAGTTTGGTGAAGAAAAAATCATGGTTTGGGGTTACATTTAATATGAGGGTGTGCGAGAGATCTGCAGAGTGGATGGCAACATCAAGAGCCTGAGGTATCAGGACATTTGTGCTACCCATTACATTACAAACCACAGGAGAGGGTAAATTCTTCAGCAGGATAGCGCTTCTTCTCATACTTCAGCCTCCACATCAAAGTTCCTGAAAGCAAAGAAGGCCAAAATGCTCCAGGATTGGCCAGCCCAGTCCCCAGACATGAACATTATTGAGCTATCTGGGGTAAGATGGAGGCATTGAAGATGAATCAAAAGAATCTTGATAAACTCTGGGAGTCCTGCAAGAACGCTTTCTTTGCCATTCCAGATGACTTTATTAATAAGTTATTTGAGTCATTGCAGAGATGTATGGATGCAGTCCTCCAAGCTCATGGGAGTCATACACAATATTAATTCTTTTTCCAATGCATCATCACTTTATATTCTATACTGTACATTATTTCTGTTAAGTGACAAAACTTTTGTCTAAGTAAAGTCAGACCTTACTGTCCTAATTAAATATTTAAAAGGCATGATCTTATTTTATTTTGGCAAAATAAGTGTAATCTAGAGGCCTTTGCCTTTCATATAAGCCACTTCTGATACCAATTGATCAACTAGAAGTCAAGTTATTATTTGTTGTTCCTAAAACTTGGATAGGCGACAAGACTTTTGTCAGGTAGTGTAGAGCAAAACAACATTATGAGCATTGTCAAGTTATGTTTACCATAGATGTTAGTTTACTAATGACCGAAAAACCCCAATTGTTAACACAGCATTGGAAAATCTTGAGTGGACCAATGAAAAAATCTTTTTTTTTACTGTTTTGTTGTCATCCTGCACCACTCCATTACTGGCAATTTAGCATCAATATTTGATGATAATAAAGCAGCACATTATGATAGCTAAATGATTTC
Source organism: Danio kyathit (assembly GCA_903798195.1). Lineage (NCBI taxonomy): Eukaryota > Metazoa > Chordata > Actinopteri > Cypriniformes > Danionidae > Danio > Danio kyathit. Next base: position 36,326,470 of record LR812521.1, on the reverse strand, counting down.
TGAAGCATCATGTGACACTGAAAACTGGAGTAATCAGCTATGCATTGCAGGAATAAATTACATTTTACATTTACATTACAGACATACAAAAATTATTTTAATCTGTAATAATACTTCATAATGTTATTGTTTTTATTGTTGAAAAATTGAATGCTTCACTAGCGAGAAAACAGTTAAACAGACCATCTACGCAAGGATAAAGAACGAGCCTCCTCCATTCGGCCTCTTTACTTTACTTTTACCCTTTACTTTCGTGGATAAGGAAACGCTGTTGTATGCACTCCACTGAAGACATCCATTAGCCTACACATTTAATTTAATTTGTTAAGCGCAAAGATTTGTGTTAAAACCATTTCTAAATTCAGTTCTAAATTTCCAGCAAACGAATAAATGAACAATAATAAAGAATTGTGGTGTACGTGATTTGGACCTGCATAGGTGCTCTGCGCTGAACTTTAGACCTGCTTTCAGCTGGTCAGTGGAGCAGTCTATTTCAGTTCCTCAAAATACCAAAGCACCAACAATGCACCTTAATACACCTCCTTTATAGACCAGCACACATATGAGCCCACAAAGTGGTGCAAATGGATTTTCTATTTAAACAACGTGGTGCAAAACGTGAAAATTAGGTTTGCGCTGGTCAGAAAATAGCAACAAATCGTGCTAAACACATCTTGCGCCATATTGCTCCGGTTGTATATGTGATACGGCCCAAAATGTCCAGGCCTGGTCTTCTCTCGTCTTCCACTGCTGTCTCTCCTTATTTTATAATCCAGAGCTCCTCTGTGGGACTCGAGGCCGGTGCGCGCCATGCGACACAGGTGATTCACATTATCACTCAAGCCCCAGCCTCGTCTTGTTCCTACGGTTCTCAGCCCCGCCCACTCACTACAGCCACATTACAATATACTTTGCATATACAAAATATAATATATTATGAACAGGATGTTACAGTAGGTAAATGTTCATAGAAATGCTGTATATTCAGAATATACTGTAGTGCAGTAGTACTCATGTTTAGTATTCAGGCTGTAAGTGAAATTCACAAGTAGAAATTTTAATAAATGGTCTTTGTTTTGTCTTTGTTTAACAGTTTGCTCTGATTGCAAAGCTGCATTCACACCACAGTTACCAAATAACATGGAATGTTCTACAACTCATTTCTCCAGGTGTTACAAATTCATACACCTACAATATGTACAAACTATTTTGTCCCACTTTCCTCTAGATGCCAACAGCAGGCTCAAAGCACTTCTTTAACAAATTCATTTTCTACATTTTCAGTTTAAAAGACAGCAATGTAATTCATTCTTCATAACGCTTCTGCTCTGAACTCCTGCGTGGATAGAAAGTACACAAAATTGAATTCACAAAAGCTCCATCTCCTGCTAGCCTTTCTCTCATATTTAGGCCTACTGTTCTCACGTTAGGAGCTCTAAATGACTCATAGCACACAGGGCAGAGACCACACTATCAACTTTACACCATGGAACAGTGGGCTATTTTTGTGAGTGAAGACTACGTGTGACATTAATATGGGCGATTGAAAGTGCTAATGTGAATGTTAAATTCTGCTCCAGAGAGATGGTGAGAAGTTTATAGTCAGACCTAGAGCACATCGATGATAGCTGGTAAACTGCATGGCCAAAAACAATGTAGGCCTATGTGTTGATGATCAAGTTGCAGCACAGTTTTGTGTCTGGTAAAAGAAGGTTGATTATACCTTTAGGTTTTTAATGACGTAAATCAAGCTCTTCAGTCTGTTTTAGCTTCAAGCTGAACTTTGTTCTATACACAGAGGCTATTTTTGTGAAGTTTACTAATAGAGCGCTGCGGGGATGACATATTTTTGTTAGCTAAATCGGAAGTTAGAATCGCTTTGGTTCCCTCAACAAAAATCAATAGGATTTTCCCATTGGCTTTAGGATTATTGCAGAAAATAAGCTCTGTGACCAACTTAAGGTTATAATACTTATACTTTTTTCATGATGAGTTTCATCAAAAATGAACTAAACTTTTATAAAGTTTGAAGCATAAATACAACCCCTGAAGGTAGAAAGCTAAACATGGGCTATTAGCAAACAACACCACGGCTGCATGACTTCACCATCAACATCATTAAAGGCACTCATAGACTCAAAGTGTAAAAAGAAGCAGATAAAATGTGCATTAAAGGAACGCTCCACCTTTTTTTGAAAAAGGTTCATTCTACAAGTCTCCTGGAGTTAAACAATTGACTTGAATCATTTTTGAATCCATTCAGCTGATTTCTTGTTCTGGCGGGTTACTATTAGCGTAGCATAATGAAGTGAATTAGATTTGACCATTAGCATTTTGTTAAAAATTCAAATAAGTATTTCCCTATTCCCTATATAATAAGTATTCTGTAGTTACATCATGTAAAAAGACCAACATAAAATTGAAAAATATCTATTTTCTAGGCCAATATTGCTAGAAGCTATACTTAGATTTTCCTGTCAAAATAGGTGGAGTGTTCCTTTAAACAATTACTCAACAGTTTATGCTGCCTCATTACAAACGTGCACAGAATATTTCTGAACATAAACGATAAAATATATAATATTTGAGAAGTGCTGTTGGGTTAGTAAACATCCCAATGCTGCCCACACTGCTAAGGGCACCATTCATTCATTTTCTTGTCGGCTTTGTCCCTTGCGGGGTCACCACAGCGGAATGAACCGCCAACTTATCCAGCGCGATTTTACACAGCGGATGCCCTTCCAGCCGCAACCCATCTCTGGGAACTTCCACACACACATTCACACTCATACACTATGGACAATTTTAGCTTACCCAATTCACCTGTACTGCATGTCTTTGGACTGTGGGGGAAACTGGAGCACCCGGAGTAAACCCATGCGAACACAGGGAGAACATGCAAACTCCACACAGAAACGCCAACTGACCCAGCCCAGCTGAGGTTCGACCCATGGACGTTCTTGCTGTGAGGCAACAGCCCTACCTACTGCGCCACTGCGTTGGCTAAGGGCACCATATTCCTCCAAATAACAAGGCAAACACTATTAAAATTTGAAGCAGCGAGTTAAAAAAAAGTCTGCATAAGATCTGCATTTTGACACTCAAGTCACACTTATTTACAGTAGATTGCTTTAAAACAAGCAGCTTTACAGTATTAAAAAGTGTTGCTTTCAATTAGAATTACACTTCAGTTTCAACAATAAAGCTATTTAGTATTTAATACTTTACTCTGGGATTTCTGACCTTGATAGAAGAAATTAACAAGAAGAGATTTTTGTGTTCACCAGATGTAATACATTTGTTTGTTAAATTTTATCTTGGCAAGCTGTTTTGTATTCCTGAAACAAACATATTTTGGGATTATTTTGTTGTGATGGCATATGGTTCAAGGCTATAAACGTGTAAATATTCTGAGTAGATCATTTTATCTGTTTGTCATAATTATGTTTATTATCCACAATAGCTTATTTACTGACTGTTGTTTTTAAAAGTAAAAGCTTTAATTTAACTTTAATTGTAATATCCTGTTCCTACAGGATATTACCATTTTTTTCATATTTTTTTTAGTTCACAGAATTAAAATATGACAAAATATTAAGTGTTAACCACATACCCTATTTTAAATCAAAGTGGATAAAAGTGATAACGGTTTTACATTTCAAGTGAACTGAAAAGTTTATGTGAAGATGAAAAACTGCCTCAGATTTGTGCATTCAGGCGCTAAAATATGATGTTTAATTTTTGCAGTAATAGATAGATATATATGATAGAAAAAACATGAGAAATACATAACAATGCAACATTGCATTGCCATAATAATCACAAAATGTATTATAATTGTATTGCGGTAAGTCTGAACAATTTAATGCTTTGCAAAAAACTAAAGTTAACAAAAGCAAATGTGCAAAAAACAAAAGAAAAAGCATTTGCTGAAACAACAATTCAATTTCAGCTTGCTTTGACATGTTATCAAGCTCTTTTTTCATGGCTTGTGTTGCACGGGAATCATACCAGAAAGTTAATAAGAAAGAAATTGAATGTCAGTTAGAAAAGCCATATTGTGTTGAGAGTAATATGTGATGCAAATGTTAAAATGTGTCAGTTTACAAAATCCTGAACTATGTGCGTTTCAAGGGAATAACATCATATTGTGTAAAAAAGTTGGTGTTTTACTGCATTTACAGTTCATGACAAATATATTCATTCATTCATTCATTTTATTTTCGGCTTAGTCCCTTTATTAATCTGAGGTAGCCACAGTGGAATGAACCGCCAACTTATCCAGAATATTTTTTAAGCAGCGGATGCCCTTCCAGCTGCAACCCAGCACTGGGAAAATGACACATACAGTGAAATATAAGTGTAATTCTTTTTTATTAGAATATTTTTCAAATAAATGTAAATAATCAAAATAATTTCCAAAAAACTTTTCACTATTTACACTATTTCCAAAAAACTTGTTTCCATTTACATGTATATACAGTATGTTTTTCCTCCATGTGAACTCTATATCCCGCATAATCGAGATTCTTGTCTTTTATGTATTCCAAGAATCATATGTAAAACTTCTTTTTTCCTTGGCTTTTTTTTTTTGTGCTTGATAACCCTGATGAGAAGTAAATTATCTCTCTTGTCTCCATGCAGAGATGTCAGGGATGCCACAAGCGAGTTGATCCGTTCCTCATCACGGCGCTGTGCTGATGGGTAAGAGCTCTCAGCTTGGATCTGTAATTAAACATAGCGAGTGGCGTGTGATGATAAACACAAACTCTTTTGCAGTATCTGAAGATCTGAGGCTGCAATTATGGAGTTTAATGTGAATCGGAGCATGCTTGTATTAGCAGCAGGGTTTACCATTGGTTATCAGCAGCAGGTGCTGTATGAGGAGCAGATAAGAGGTCAGGGAGCAATTTATTCATGTGGGAAACTCAAAGTCTTTTACTAAATACATTATATGCTGACGTTCCTGTGGATGTTTTCTAATAATAGGTTGTTTTGAGATTTATTATCAGGTACTCTTTTTTTTTTTTATCTAAAGTGATCAAAGAAATCCAAGGTTCACTTACTTACTTCTAAGGTTGCTAGATGAGATCCCAGACCACGAGGGTCACATTTACAAGCTGTAAGGCACCTAATCAAGCCTCCAATCATGGTGAAGATAATGAGGGTTTGACCTGGGCTGTAGTGGATATAATGATGGAAGGGCTGGAGGTTTAATCGAGCATTAGAGAAAATGGCTTACAAAGAAGGTCAAAGAAAAAGACAAGGAAAAACATCTTTTAAATGTTTCTTCTTATTATTTTAAAAATAAATAAAAAGGAAAAAAACAGTAAAGAATATTATTCTTACATTATTATATCTTTATATATTTGTGCAACAGTTCTGTCTGGTTCTCGAATCTGATTGGCTGATAGTAGTGCGATATTCTGCAATATCAGAACTGGTACAGCCTCCTCACCCTTCTGTAATACTCCACCCACATAGAGTAACAGCAGATCAATAAACTCACTACAGTTTGACAAATATTGTCGCTGTTGTACAACAATGTACTTTTGAGGCTTTTAGGTGAGAATGTAGTTGTTTAGATTGCATCTATGCAGTTTATTATTAAGGTCAGTGCCTATTTTAAATATTTATAATTTCTGAGATACAGAGCGTCAGCAACCATCAGCATGTCATTGAGAAGAGCAAAGACGGCAAACATTGTCCATCAACAAGATGGTGACAGAGACCGCATAATAAGCCCTTAGAGGAGAAAAACTCTGTGTATTTTCAAACTACAGCTATCAAAACTAGGGATGCACCGATACCATTTTTTTTGGAACCGATCCGATCTCGATACCAAAATTCTGAGTATCGATCGATACCTATCCGATCCCGATACGTGCCGTTTTTTTACGCCAAAGCAAGGATGCTTAAAATAACTGATTACCCGTTAACTGAAAGGGTGCGTTTGTAACCGATTAATGGTATCAGTTAAATGATTAAAAAATATTGTTTTATATATTTTTAAAGTTTGGCTGCATAATGGGGCGATCACAGCGAACGCGTTTTGCGTTGAAACTAAGAGGTGCATCTTTTGAATTGTTTACTAATGTTTTGCCGTTGCGCTATGTGCGCTCGAGTGGAAAAAGCATGTTATGTTACCTCAGTTGCGTCTTTTTCATTCTTCAATCAAATGAAAGCAGAGGTGGGGTTTCCTTTGAGGTGACAGGAGTGTTAGCGTTGTCAAGACGGCTATGGCGAGCTTTTAATGATGGAGGAGAGACTTGTGGTCGCTGTTTCAAGTCATTCAAAGCAGTATTACACAGTATTACACATTACACTTTACACATCTTGAATATCATAATGCAATTAAAAACTACAATTATAACAACATTGACAGGAACACTTGCGCAAAATACGGCTCAGCTGATTCAGTCGTTTTATAGTGACATAAAAAAAGAGCACCCCGCTCCTTTTTTTCTTGTCATCAATAAAGGCAGTGAGGTGCGCCTCGCGTTTTTGGAATGGAAAAGCGTGTGCAGTAACAGTAACGTGCAACGACATGTGCCTACAGATGTATTTTGTCAAAGAAGCTAAATGAAAGAAGGATATGCCTATTTCTGGACATAGTTTGACACAGACGACCTCTGTGCTGCCAGAACCGTGTCATAAACTCAACAAATGGGCTATTGGTGATTTAGTGTTCAACCAACAAACCAACCTTTTTTCCATTTGGAAAATTAGTTATTAATAGTTCTTATATAATATAATTTTTAAAATAGCCTACATAGCCTAATCTACAAATCAAACAAATCCAAAGTTTTTCTGGATTTTTGCATAATGAACCTCGCACTAAACTGAGGCTTTCATTTTACAGCTTAAAAAAACATGTATGTAAATAATGCAATATCATATGTAAACAACAAAATTGTTATATGCTATGTAGTAGCCAATACTTTACAAAAAGTCAACATAGAGCCTTTAGGTTCATTGTCATTGTCTTTCATTACACGCAGTGCGCGCACACATGAACCGCAAGTAAGACAGAGGAAATAAGTCATAGTCAAAATTAAAGACATAATCTTTAAACTAATGAATTCTATTAAACATGTTGACAGGAAATTTGTAATTTAATAACAGTGGAGCATTAATTAAATGCATTTTTTTTGGGGAGCGATCTATTTGAGGTAGCCTAATATTTTTATTTGATGGAAGAAATAAACATGATTGGACAAACAGCCTGCCGGTTCTTAAAAAAAAAAATCAGTTAGTGTTTTCGTTTTGTAATCTAAATTTGTCATTTAAGGGAAAGATCTAGACCAGGATTTATTTTATTCTTTTGTATAGTTCATTCTGTTTTTCTATGCTGCTGAAAACACTGCAGGTGAAGATGCTCTATTATGTTCTGTATGCTGCTCGCATGTTAAAAAAAAATCAGTATTTTAAAATGCAATATTTATGTGTCACAAAATAGGTCAATTATTTATTTTTTATTAAATAATATTTTAATATTAATCTGTTAACGGTTAACATTCGGTTAACGAGCCAAAATTAACCGAAATGAGCAGTTTCTATCTCTGGTGCTAAACTCAAATAATATATCTTCTTTAATAAAAAATAACAGACCTATAGTTATACATGACAGACGGCACAATCTAATTAAAACCTGCTTGCTGTTAAACTAGGCTACATTATTTGAGCATTCATTGTGATATTGTCATTTCCTTATTCATATTAAGATTTTTCTTTGAAATCTGCAATAGGCTACTATTGACATTGTTGGTAAAATTTTCAGCATTTTATTAAATGTATTAATTTTATTAAATTAAAGACTGATATTTTCCTGCAGGTTTGATGCAGATTAAACTAAACCATCTGATGCCAGCTTTAGCCTAATAATTCCTCTCCAAATATCGCCGTGAGTGAGACGGAGAAAGTTCAAAACAAGGTCCGCTTATGCTTCAGCGCCAAAACACAAACTGGTCTGTTAAATCAAATATAACTATATAAATTACAGTAAAATATTCAGTTTCAGAGTAGCCTATATTAGGTTAAATCATTTTCTATTAATAACAATTCATATTGCGCCCGTCAGTTTCACCTTTAATTTATTTAATAAATTACTTTGACCACAATGGGCCAGGCTTTAAAACTATTCGCAGCACTTAATGTGTTCACCTTGGAAAAATAAACTCAATCTGAAGGATGGGAGAACAAACTCATTGTAAGAATAATCTTACGGAGCGGCGCACCCTGCCTTTGCGCATGCAGCCGGCACATGAATGAAAGCACTTGATGCATCGGAGACAAAGCAGGCAGCGCTCCGGGATCTGCAGACATTTGCAAAACAGCAGATCAAATGGAAGAAATGAGTGCGTTGAGGATCTGTCCAATGCATTAATGGACATTATATAGCCCATTGATTGAGTATGGCCATACACCCAAAGCGCTTCACAATCATGAGGGGAGTCTCTCCACACCACCACCAGTGTGTAGCATCCACTTGGATGATGCGACGGCAGCCACAGGACAACGGTGCCAGTGCGCTCACCACACACCAGCTATTGGTGGAGTGAAGAGACAGTGATAGAGCCAATTCGGTGGATGGGGATGATTAGGAGACCATGATGGGTAAGTGCCGATTGAGGGACTTTGGCCAGGACACACACATATATATATGTATATATATATATATATATATATATATATATATATATATATATATATATATATATATATATATATATATATATATATATATATATATATATTTATAGCAATAGTTTTTCATAATAAAAAAAAGGCAGACACAATAGAAAAATAATTTTTAGTAATTCTTACATTTTATTTTATTTTCAGAAAAACAATATGACATTTTGTGTGAAAAAAAAAACTTTTGTCATAAAATGGCAATGGGGACTTAATAACGGGGTCTCATTTTCAATTAACGATTCAATAACTTACTCAAAACTTCATGTTTCATTACTACATGTATCACTTTTGAAGTATGAAGGATTAATAACATTTGCAAATTGTGAACATTTATAATTTAGCTTGCGTGGGTGTTTGAATTGAGATTTTAATCTTTTAACGGTTAATTGTGCAGCTACACAATAATTGCATGAATGTAGGTTAAACAAGTAGTGTTATAAAACACCTATAATAGCCCAAGTAAGCATTTAGGTGCCTCAACAACTTTTGTCATCATTATCTTTTACAGGAAAGCCAAAATGCCTTCATACATGTGACATGAATGATTCAAGAGACAGCCTCTCTGCAATAATTATGAATTTTGTATTAAACTACAAGTTAAAAAAGTTATTAATCCATGGGTCATGATCCCAACAGAGCATGGATCAACTGTGATCCGTTACACCCCTAATATGTACAGTATGCATTGTAACTTATTACTATAGTTTTGATAAATTAGTAGACAGGCCAACAAAATGAGTCTCACACTCCCATTAATGTAATGAATGGAGCTATTTCTATAGCTCTGCAATCTTGTTGAAAAACCCTCATAGCTTGAAATTCCACTGACCTATAAGTAATTCTCCTTTGCCTGTGAATGTGCCTTTGAGAATAAGCCCCCCATTCTGAATGCCAGGGTCCTGGTCACCTCTCCATGACAGCCTCTCCCGGGAGCACTTTGACACAATGACTTTCCAAATGAGCAAACTCTTCACACAGTCCTTCGAGCAGGCATCTCTTAAGGGGCCCAATCTGAATAAAACAAGGTGGAAGCTTAAAGGAGACATGCAGAAGGAGAACGGCAGACCGGAGACTCCTCTTTGACTGTCCAGAGGTGCTCAATTTTTGAGGTCATGCAGAATATGTTGCGTCCTCTATTTATCACGGGCTCACTGAGCTCTTTCCAGTTTTGACAAAACCAGGGAGCAGCTGGCGTTCATCTTCCAGGTCTGCTGTTTTCAAGACAAGTTTCCATTTTTTCCCCCCATCTCTTAATGTGTTCATTTCTAATCCTGGCCCATCTCAATGAGCAAAAAGCAGACTGGCCTGTGTCAGTGTCAGTGGAGCAATTCCCTTCTGCCCTGTTTTTCACTATTTTAAAATCACAGCTGACTGGACCAGGTGGGAAGGATGGCAGAAAAAAGTACTTTCACCATTACCGTCTGTGCATTTCAGAGGGCAAACATCCCCCACTCAATCCCAAGGGAAATAAAGGTGGTCTAATCCTGGAAACATTGTAAAGATACAATTTTTTTCCCTTTCCAGTCAAATCTGTTTGTTTGTACATTAAAAGCAATCAGAATTGAGCAAGCATAAAGGATATGAACACTGGCTTTAGTTTAGACTGTATATATACACAGTGCTCAGCATATATGAGTACACCACACAAAAATATATTTTTTAACTTAATCTTTTCTATAATATGCCGTACAATCAGAATCAGAATCAGAAAGAGCTTTTATTGCCGGGTATGTTCACACATATGAGGAATTTGTTTTCGTGACAGAGCTTCTACAGTGCAACAGAATTACAGACAGGACTAAAAAACAGATAATAATATATTTTAAAAAGTGAATGCAAATATACAAATTGACAAGTGTATGTACAGCTATATTACTATATACAACATAATATGTGCAGCTGTTATGTGCAAATTGGCATGTAAAGTGTGTTGTTAAATAAGTGTATGTGTGTCTAAAAAAAAGTGTATAGCAGGTAGTGATGTTGGTTCCACAATTATTATCATCAAGTGTTCATAAGATGGATTGCCTGAGGGAAGAAACTGTTTCTGTGTCGGGCTGTTTTGGTGCGCAGTGCTCTGTAGAGTCGACCAGAAGGTAAAAGTTCAAACAGGTAGTGTGCTGGGTGTGAGCGGTCCAGAGTGATTTTGGCAGCCCTTGTCATACAATATTATATTTGTGCATATACATTAGATTAGTCAGCACTGAATCAAATCGAGAGCTAATCTAATAAAATAACTTATGATAACTGTCCAAAAAAAATTCCACTCAAGTTTATATGTTAGATAAAAATATTAAATAAACATTTTAAAAAGAGGTCAAATGGAGTGACAAAAAATATATAAAATTTAGTTGAAATTTTGTAGCTTGTAATTTCTTTCAATATTTCACTTTAGTTTGAAATGTATATACATATTGTACATGCAATGTGCAAAAATGTACATACATACTGTACATGCATAATGTACATGCTTGAATTTAAATGTATTATCTTTCTATTTCTAAATATGTTTGGTGACTAAAATATCATTTTAATAAATATATCTTTTTAGTTCAAATGGACCAAAATATATTACCTATATTCACGGAGAAATGGGGTGTACTTAACAGGAAGCTTTCTCAAAACTTCGAGAACCTTGCTAAAATGTTCAACTGTGTTAAAGTCTGTGTTAAATGGTCAAGTGTGTGTTAAAAGGCACCTATTTTACCCCCTTTTCAAGATTTTATATAAGTCTTTTGTGTCTCCAGAATGTGTCAGCTCAAAATACCCATCAGATTATTTATTATACTTTTCTAAATCTGGGAAATTTGAGCTGTTAGGGCATTGTAGCCGTTTTTGTTGCCTTTATTGCAAAAGAGCTGATTCTCCCCGCCCACCGTTCCCATGTGCTTGTCAGAGCCATAGCCTTCACGTAGATAAACAGCTTAGTGACAGACAAGAATGAAGCAGATCTCTCTTACTACAGTAAGAACTTTCCCAACTGTTATTTGATATATTTGTTGTGGAGTTAATTAAAGCCTTTCTGCAATGATGATTCACACACAATGCTGTTATTAAGCACACACACACTTAGCTTTGCACTGTTTTTGCACAGCAAATGTGACAGGATACACGTTAATATCCACTGCTGTATGGACTTCTGTTATGTTAATGTATAGAATAAACCTGATTTAAGTCCACAAACCAGGATTGAATAGTCTTTTTTATAATCTTACTGACATGTTGCTGTGGTGATAAAGTAAAGACGGTAAAATTGCTCTAACTCATTACAAACATGCACTGTTTTAAAAACGTTTTAAACTTGTAAAACTCATTCTTGATCACATTTGATGATGATTGATGATCACAGACAGCTGAACAGATCTTTTAATCCCAGTTGCTTTATGCACATCCTGTTTGTTGATATGATTACACGCCTTACTACGGAGACATGTCAATCAATTCAATGAACAGGGAAACCGCACTCCTACACAAAGTTGCGGTCGGCCTTAAAATGGGAGCGATTTGGATCATATTTTAACGTAAGGAAATTTAAAAAAGAGACTTATTGTGTTTCGATCACTTGAGTAACATTTTGACACGGTTCTCATTAGGTACTCACATATGTTTAAAGTTAAAATAAAATTCAGTCAAAACAAACATTACTTACATTATTATTTTTAATAATGTTTGTACTATTTGTAAAAAGTTAGAAACATTGAAATATTGTTTGTAAAATTCTAAAATGGAATGTCCCCTTAATCTCTGCATGCCAGTTGGCTCATAAAAATACATTATACATTCAAAAATGAACAGGAATAATGGTTTAAGTAGTTCATGGTACAGCTTTCTCAGATGTTTTAGTTTTTAGAACATTTTAGAATGTTAATTTTTTTAAATCTTAATATTTTAAAATTTAAGTTCTAAATTTGAACATTTCCTTATACATTTCGATAACTCCACACGTTTTTAAACATAAAGAAATGGAGTTGAAATAGTCGAAACCTAATTGGAACATCAGGAAATTATTCTTAGAACATATTTTTCTATTTCTAGTTTCAGTAGGGAAGGATGTTTATTCTGATTTTGCTTGTCAAAAACAAAAAAAATGTCATAATTTATTTTCCCAAAGAGTTCCTTTGTCCACTGAATCAGAAAAAATGCACTTTTTGTGACTCCTCTTCATTTATCAAAGTGAATAAACAATGTCAGATAAATAAAAATAATAATAATTAAAAAAAAAAACAACCACATAGCAATTTCAAATTTAATCTTCTGTCAGACAACATTAGGCCAGTATGTTATTGTACATTTTGCTGCAGAATCATAAATTAATTCCATTAAAGGCATTCCACTCATTTTATCAGCCCTCCACAGCAGGCATGATGAAAATGAGAGGCGTTTTAAGTTCTTTTATTCTATATAATAACAGCACTCACTCTTCACTTGAACTAAATCATATGATTGCAGATACAAGCAGTGAGGTCCCAGAGGTAATTCTAATCTTGGATGTATTTCAATCCATTATGCAGTGAATTCTGTGTAATAATTCTATAAGAAATGCTATTCAGCGGTTTAAGACTGCGCCATGTAATTGACATTTCTTGGTTATTGTTACAAACATCACTTAATACAAAAACAAAGAAAATTGCAATAAATTTCAGCCATTCACCATGCATATGTAAAATATCAAACTTATATTAGTAGTTGGGTAAGAAATTAGGAAGATAATGCTGACTCGCGAGGGGGACTCATTCCTCCACAGGAATTCTTTGCATCAGTCAAACAGGATAGATGAATTGTTGTAAATGTCTCAACCTGCTGACAGCAGGTTAGAGGTTTTATGCTCTAAAACACTTTTTATGATACACACTGTGCCCTTGCTGTTTCCAGCTGCTACTAAAATTGTACGGTAAACTTATGCTGGTCCTTCCAGCATGCTTGCCATTCACTCTTTTACTTAAGTTACCCTCAGGTGCATGTTATGGAGTTACAGGGACTCTAAAGGCCGCAGACTCTGGCAGCTGTACAGATTACTTAGAATTGAGTGCTGGACTGGCTGTTTGATGAGAATACACCGGTGGCAGAGACTCAACTTGTTTCAGTACAGGCCAGTTGATTATTCATGACCTCTGCAAATATCACCTAAATGCCAGAGAGCATCAGTGGAGGCCACAGCCATGTCATGCTTTGTAAATTTTGTGAGACAATTAAGAAAGGAACTAAATGAAAGAAATGCATCTTTCATAGTCCTTATAATATACAATATAGTTACTGTATAATATACTGTATATAAATATTGCCGGCAGCATGGTAGCGCAGTGGGTAGCATGACTGCCTCACAGCAAGAATGTTGCTTGTTCGAGCCCCGGCTGGGTCAGTTGGCATTTCTGTGTGGAGTTTGCATGTTCTCCCTGTGTTGGTATAGGTGTTTCTCAGTGTTGGGTTGCGGCTGGAAGGGCATTATAGGTATATGGCATTAATATTGAACTAAATACATTTTAAAAACAAAAATATCCTTTAAATGTCATAAAATTTATATAAATGTGTTTTTTTTATTTCTTTAAAATTTATATATGACCCAAAAAAGCATTTAAACAATAAATTGTTTCACATAGATTTAGCCACACAAGATATGAAATTATTCCCTGTTTTGTTTAATAATAATAATAATAATAATTATTATTATAATTATAATAATAACAATAATAAATAAACATTTTAAATGCTGTGAGTTTATGCATCATAACATTAAAATGTACAGTATGATATACAGTTAAAACCAGACGTTTACATACACTCTAAAAAAAGGAACATAACCATTTTTAAAAAAATGTCTGATGGTAAATCTTACTAAACGTTTACTATTTTAGGTCCGTTAGAATTACCTAAATTCTAAAAAGTACCATTTACATTTGCTAAATGCCAGAATAATGAGAGAATTGTTTTTTTGAGAATTATTTTATTAATTTCTAGCCAGTCAAAAGTTTACATACATTTCCTTGGTATTTTTTTTAGCTTTGCTTTTAAACTGTATAACTTTGGTCAAATGTTTTGGGTTTCCTTCCACAAGCTTTTCACAATAGTTTGCAGGAATTTTGAGTCAGATTTGTAGGTTGTCTTGCTCGCACAAACTTTTTCAACTCTGCCCACAAATTTTTTATAGGACTGAGCTCAGGGCTTTGTGATGGCCACTCCAAAACATTCACTCTGTTGTCCTTAAAGCACATTTTAACTAATTTGGCAGTATGCTTAGGGTCATGGTCTGTTTGGAAGACCCATTTGTGGCCAAGTTTAATTTCCTGGCTGATGTCTTGAGATGTTGCTTCAGTATTTCTGCATAATGTTCTTTCTTCATGATGCCATCTATGCTGTGAAGTAGACCAGTCCCTTCCTGCAGCAAAACAGCCCCACAACATGATGCTGCCGACCCCATACTTCACAGTTGGAATGGTGTTCGTAGGCTTGTAAGCTTTCCGTTTGTCCTCCAAATGTAACACTGGTCATTATGGCCAAACAGTTCAATCTTAGTTCCATCAGACCACAGGACATGTCTCCAAAAATTATTCTTTTTCCCAGTGTAATTTTGCTAATTTTTTGTTGATTCTGGCTTGTTGATTTTCCCATGTTGGCACACAAGGAAGCAGTGTGTTTAAGATTTTCCTTAAATACTATTTTACAGTTGTGCCTCCAATTAACTCAAATGTTGTCAATTAGCCAATCAGAAACTTCCAGAATCTTGACACCATCATCTGAGCTTTTTCAGAGGCATAATAATCTTATTGTATGTAAACTTGAATTTCAAGAAAAGTTATAACAATTTGTCAAAAAAATACCTCTCTAATTATTCTGCTATAAGGCAAAACAGAAACAAATGTGATAATCCTAACTTACCTAAAAGAGAAAAAGTTTAGTCACATTAACATCTGACTTTTTTTAAAATGGTTGTGTGCCTTTTTATACAGTGTATGTAAACTTCTGGTTTCAACTGTATACATACATCCATACACACATATACACTGAACAATCTTAAATGTATTAATGTTTATTATAAATGTTTATTATTAATATTTATTACTGTTTATTATTATTGAGTGCTGCGGGACAGACAGTAAAGATAATCTGATTGTAAAATGTGAAATTTAATGTCATTTACAGCATTTTTCTTTTCCAGAAAATGACAATTTGTCCCAATATATTTTTTTAATGTGTTGCGCATTTGAAATTCAGGGTTATTGCACAAAATATTGAGTTTTGAAAACACTGTTGCCTAAAAAATTATATATTTTATCCTGTAAATGACAACATTATTTAATTTAAAACAAATATCATCATTAGTTTTCAGGAAAAAATACAAATTATTGTCAATACTGAATAGAACATTATATTCAAACACAATCTAATGTACATTTTGAATCAAGAGAAAATGAGAATATTCAAGTGGTCAGTTGTGTTTATGTATGTATGTATGTATGTATGTATGTATGTATGTATGTATGTATGTATGTATGTATGTATGTATGTATGTATGTATGTATGTATGCATGTACACCATGTACATATTTTAAATTCTTTCTCTTCGAAACAAGCCTTAGTGTTACTAATGCAGTTTAAAAAAATTCTGCAAAATTATTTTTAAAAATGAGTACATTCTGATCTCTTTAAGAAATGTTAGAATGTAATGTAACTGTGACAGAGACAGGATTAGGATTCATGTGCAGAGTTTACAAAAAGCCCAAATCTATAATCCAGTAATCGAAATCCATAGAAACCGTTCCAGCAACAAACACAAAAACGAATGATCCAAAAGCACAGTGCAAAAAGAGAAATAAGGGCAACAAGGTCAAGCAAGAATTCAGCATAGTGAATGTCATGCTGCACATATGGAGCTCATACATATGGATGAAGGCTGCTGTCTGACACGTGCTGCTTTCCATGTTCATTCATTGCAGCTCAACCAATTGATACTGCCGCTGGTAAAAAGGTGCCTTACATGACAATCAGGACGTTTGAGGATTCAGGGAGGTCTATAATAATTGGGGAAAGCTATCCACTGACTTTATATTTGGCTTGCAAAAGAAAATCAGAATAGTGATGAATTGGTATACTTAAATGGCTATCATTGGTGTATATATATATAGTTGAAGTCAGAATTATTAGCCCCCTGTTTATTTTTTCCCAGTTTTTTCAACACATTTCTAAACATAATAGTTTTTATTACCTTTTCTCTAATAACTGTTTTATTTTATCTTTGCCATGATGACAGTAAATAATATTTGACTAGATATTTTTCAAGACACTTCTATACAGCTTAAAGTGACATTTAAATGCTTAACTAGGTTAATTAGGTTAACTAGGCAGGTTAGGGTAATTAGGCAAGTTATTGTATAATGATGGTTTGTTTTGTAAACTATCGAAAAAAATATAGCTTAAAGGGGCTAATAATTTTGACCTTAAAATGGTGTTTAAGAAAACTAAGAACTGCTTTTATTCTAGCCGAAATAAAACAAATAAGACTTTCTCCAGAAGAACAAATATTATCAGACATACTGTGAACATTTCCTTAATTAAAAAAAAAAAAAAAAAAAAAAAAAAAAAAAAAAAAAAAAAAAAAAAAAGAATCACACCCTGTGTTACACCCTGCTTTCATATGACCTTTGGAATAAATATATAAGTTAGGAGAAGGCTACAAAAACATTTTTTTCAAAGGCTAGAAAATGTGGTGAAAAGTGTTGCGATATATATAAAATATTGAATTATTTGTTTGTTTATTTCTGTATTTCTGTATTTATTTATTTATTTATTTATTTATTTATTTATTTATTTATTTATTTATTTATTTATTTGTGTTGTTGTTGTTGTTATTATTTTTACATCAACCAGCAGGGGTAAACAGGGTCTTGCTTACCTGACAAAGCTTGGCTACTTGGAACAGTGCAGTCTCATTAGTAATCATAAATGTTCATAGTGTGTGTTTTAGACTAGGGTAGGTTGGTTTGCTTTGTCCATTTGTAGGCTCAAGCATTGACATATCTTTGTTTACAAATCTATATTAGGTTTACTCCCATCATATCTACAGAATTACACTTGTAAAAATACTGTCCTATGGCCTTCGGTCACAAGATATTTATTTACTGTCTGTTCCTAAAGTGCGGACTGAGATGGGGGGAAAAGGCTTTTAAATACGCAGCACCTTTTGCATGGAATATTCTACAAAACAATTTCAGTTTAAATAATTTCACTAAATGCTAAAATTCAGAGTATAAATGATTTAGAAATTGAAACACAGGCTTGTAGATGTTTTAAATAGTTTATTTGTCAGTGTGATTCATGTTAACTGTCAATTGTTTTTTGTTTGTTGTCTGCTAGACCCATGTGACGTATACTGCCTAATCTTGGCCAGGATGCCCTTGTAAAAGAGATTTTTTTTTTTATCTCAATGTGTCTTTCCTAGTAAAATAAAGGTTATAATGATAATAATAATTACATTTTTACATGTAATTGAATTTTTGACATTTTAATAGCATTGGAAATGTAAGCATTTTATAAGCAGTGATCATTTAAGATACTAGAATCTAAAATTAAAGGAATTAACAGATTTAACTGACCAAGATTTTACATTTTAAATTTGAGTGCATGTAATTTATGAGACTGATTAATTGTTTTCAATGACATCATAGTTAAAAAAAGCTATTTATTATATCATTCTGTTCTGTATGGTTTCTAATAAAAACTATACATTTGTACCATTAAATTATACTTTTTTTTGTACATTTATAACTATTGTTACTCTTGCCCAATCAGTAAAGAAGATTTTACTTAGCAGATACTGGTAACACTTGACTTTAATGGTTACAGTTAGACATTTTCAAGTAGCTTGAAGTAACAAATTAGCAATGTCAGCTTATTTAACTAACCACAACCTACCACAACTTTTAAAACTGTAATGAGCGTTAGTTGAAAAAGTACTTGTATAGTCAACAGTGTGTCTAAAGAGGACCATCAAAATAAAGTAACCCAGAAACTTATGCTGAAATAAAGAATCCATCTACACACTTGGCAAAACAAACACAAAGATGCAGAGTTAGTGAGTTAGCTTGCTTGACTAAAATATATATAAACACTTGTAATAGCATAATAGTTCTTATACATTTAGCCATTATGATTTTATTCTTCTGAAATCGATCCCTATAGATCTGTTTTTTTTCCTCTTTCTCTCCAGCAGGGCATCTGCAGGGAGTGAGCTGGCTCCTCTCTGCGCTAGTTTGGCAGCTGGCTGTCTAATTGCTCCATTCCTAATGCGTGTACTCCACAAACACACAAGATTTACAAGCGAGACACCTGTAATTGAAATAGAGCTTCATCAGGGATTTATACACCCATTTGTTTGATGTAGTCTCAGAGGAGATTTTCTGCTCGGGTCTTGTGCATTTCTGCCCACCTGTACAAGCTCTAACCTTGGAAAGATTCCTGCCGCTGCTGTAAACACCTCATTTTATTAGTTACCTTGTGACACTTTGGAGCTTCGCCCTGAAAACAAGCAAAAATTCAGCTGACTGCACAGAGAGCAAAGAAAACTCAACTGAAGCTGCTCTGCTGTTAAAGGGATAGTTCCCCCAAAACTGAAAATTCTGTCATAATTTTCTCACCCAGTGCTTCCCACACATAGACTTTACTTGGGCGGGCCGTCCAGGTATATTAACGGCCACCCAAGAATATTTAGTGACACATTTTTTTACTATTATTAACATCCTTTTACAGTTTTTGTTACTGCTTAATATAACAAACATCTGCGATCGATAAAGCCTTCTCTCGTTTACCAGTTTCGTTTTGTGCTCGTGAGACCTGTCAACAATCATGCAAACAGTTTCATGTGCTCTTCAGACTAGGGTTGGGCCGATAGACGATGTCATCGTCCATCGCCGATGGCTGATAAACTTCACGATGCTGAGCCGGCATCGTGATCCATCGCCCCGCCCCACATGTATATTGATATATAACTTATTATTTGCATGTCATCTTAATAGCAATAACGGTCTTTTCATGAGCTGTGTTATATTATAGCTGCTGTTTGCACGGATGACAGCATCGTGAGGTTTAAATACATCGTGAGGATTATACAGCACCTCTCGCGCTTAAAATGTGTAGATTCAGTGGCAAACGCTGTTACCTGCAAACCCCGTCCCACAGACTTTATAGTGAATGGCTTTAGTTATTTTCATAGCGGACTTGAAGCCACTGGAAGTCTTTTATCCACTCTTGGAAAAGTGTAAATGGTGGATTAACATTCAGCACATGATCACTAATAGGATGTGCTATTATTTAACTTTATGTGGTTTCTAAAACTAAATCTGTCAGTGTTATTTTCATTCTCTCATCTTCAGCGCGTCACATTTCCACGGCTGTAGCGCCTGTCATGTGAAGCCAGAAGGCGTTGACTGAGTGATTGACAACTGATATTAACCAATCCATTCGCGTTCAGTTCTAGCGCAGTGGGCCAATAGGAAGAGCACAAGGGCGGGGCAAGCATTGTAGGCTTTTGTACTTCAGCAAGTTCACATGACAACTGTTTTAATCTGTTCCTGAGCGCTGTGTTTGGTGTCTTTTGGTGCAAAGATGCGTTCTGCATAAATGTCTCCTAAATCCGCGCACGCGGTGATGATTTTGCAGTGAAAACAGGTCGCACGGTAAAAATGTATGCACTAGCACAAATGCTTTCAAATACATATTTTCGGTCGCATAAAATATCAGGCGCAAGTGTGACCAAAACGGTCGAGCTCTAGCAATAATAAAATAAGGAAGTTATCATTATTCACAATACAAATTACAGTGAACTCCAAACGAACTCTCGTCTCGTCTCCGCCACCAGCTGTGGGGAAAAGCCATTATGACACATCACTCCGCCTGATCATGCCAAAAGTGATTGACAGGTGGTGATTTGTGTATAACTTTATTTATTTATGGTTTGGTCATGGGTAAAGCAAAGACCATGTGGGTCAGGTAGTGAAAACGATACGCTACAATTATTAAATTCGTTATGAATTAATTGATATTTAACAACAAAGACCCCCACCCCGCCTACGACGACGATACCATCGTCGATGTTCACATTCGACATCGTACGATGTCAAATTTGTCAACACCGCCCAACCCTACTTCAGACCCACTGAGATTCGCATTTTTGGGACTTAAAAAATTCATCCGGCCTGGGTTTCTAAATCTCCTAAAATGTCCAGAATTTTTGCTTTCACTTTCTAAAGCTTGTATGCATTTTTGCATTACTACTTTCCGCCTGGTTTCACAGCTGACAGCGCACACAGCCACGAGAGTAAATAATACATTCTTTAATCTAAATGAGTCAGAAAAACTGTACTATATACTCTGAGAGGACGATATGACTGACTGCAAAATAGACACCATTAGTAGTGGTTTATCAATACATTTGCCTTATTTAAAACAATCTACTCATTTTAATCTTGCAATTATGATAATTTTTAGAGATATTGTCTGTTTAATTAACTTTTCTGTCATTTATTTCTCATATGCTGATTATTTTATTAATTTGATGACGTTAATATATTACATAGGCTATTTTATATACTTATCTAAAATTCTTTGGCATTCAAGTTCAAGTTTGCTTTTTGTTTGTCGCATATAGTTAACTATTTATGTGATGTGGGTAAATGCTGTGTTTCAATCCGGCTACCACCACAAGCATTTTTCAAACCTGTGTGAAGCATTGCTCACCCTGGTTGGGTTTAGGGAAGGCGGTGGGAGGTCAATTGGTGCTTTTGAAAACACTATCGGTTGGGTTTAGGGAAAGAGGTGGGCGAAGGATTCGGTCAGTCAGTCAGTCGACAGTGGCCTCTAGTGGATTTACGCTCAAACAGCAGGTGCGAATGGCACTCGCAAAAAAGCATACACAAGCGGCCTCTGGTGGATTGGCATAGCTCCTGGAACGTATTTCAAGCTCTCTAAAAAATGTATACAGAGTTACGAATCCATAATGAGCCTGGCTTGATTGACTTTCAAAGTATGTTTTTTTTTTCTACTATGGAAGTGGTTACAGGTTTTCAGCTTCAGATTATCACCTTTAGTGTTCAACAAAATAAAAAAACTCATAATGGTTTGAAATCACTTGAGGAAGAATAAATAATGAGGCATTTGAAATTTTGGGGTGTACTATCCCTTTAAACACTAGATCAGTATCTGCTTGTTGAGCTGCAATGTATGGAATAATGTTTCTTGGTCCAAGCCTCTACTTAATTCAATTCATTTCAATAGTTAACACTGTGTAATCATATTACATATTAAAGTAAACCTTTTACAAAATCACTCTTTCTGACCCGTGACCCCCTTAAAAAACCATCAGTAGCAGACAAGAATTAAAAAATCAGTTGTTTTTGATAAATCGCAACAACTGCATAAAGTTGTTTTAAAATGACCAAAATGTTTTTAAATGTCAAGATTTTAAATGAACAAATCATTGGTTGATTGAATTACTGATATTTACTACATGTATGTTCGAATAAAATGTTGACATCTTTTAAGCAATATTTTTCAAATGCAGTATTTCCTTTCATTTATTTAATATTTGCAATAGTTCATAAAAGCTCAGTCTAACTTTTGCTTTTGTGTGAAGCAAAAAAATAAAATGAATGAAAATGTGCTTAATAAGGTAACTACCTCAGGTATTTAAAGTAGCTGTGATTAAATACACCTATAATGGTTAATAAAATGGTCAAATAAAATATCAATAATATGTTTCATCATGAAATTTGTGTCTGTCAAAAGTGGATAATGTGAAACATTGCTGATGACTTTTGTACGGTCACATGACTTTGACCTCACATCGCAAACTTAGACCTAGTGAAACATTCACAAGATACAAACCAGGCAGGACTCACCTGGATTTACTTATTCTCTTGTATAGAGTGATCAAAGAATTGAGCTGAAGCTGATCAAACGTCCACTGGTTTTAACTATAGGCTTTGAACTGTGTTAGTCAGCAAGGTTTGACAGTCGTCTACAGTTTCAGGGATACCAGAATGTTTTAAGACTTCATTTCAACATGAGTAAAACTCTGTCAACTTAGTCGAACTGTATTTTATGTGGCTCTGGGGGTTTTGGGAATTCTACTTTGCTGAAATTTATATAATGCTAATTACGACTCCTAATTAACTAAAAAAACATTCACTTTTCCCACAAGGTTTTCTTCCTTTTTGTAGAAAGAAATTTATATATTTTTTTTTGCAAGAAATAAATATAAAAAAGAACAATAAAAGTATTTTACATTGTTGTAATTAATAATTCTAATTTAAATAATATCTAATTTTAAACAATTTCAACTTTTTTTAAAGACTCATGCAAAAATACTGTATATATATACAGTGGTCCCTCGCAGGAGTTATGTTCTAAGAAAAGTCCGCAATAGGTGAAATCTGCAAAGTAGTCAGCTTTATTTTTTACAATTATTATAGATGTTTTAGGACAGTAAAATCCTAACCACATTATATTCTCAGATAGGCATTAACATTTTCACATATTTCTCTCTCGTTTAAACACTTGCATAACTTCTACCTTCCTTTAGCATGTCCAGAAGTCCAACTTTTTGTGCAATTGTTAGCATCTTCCTCTGCCTGTTGGGTGCTACCGCAGGTGCCTTTGACGGTGCAGAATGTTTCGTCGACATTATTTTGTTAAGGAGAAAACTTGCAAACCTACAGTACAGCCCTTTAGAGTCAAACTGCTAGCGATCAAAGATTTATTATGTCAATATGGCAAGCTGAACGCATTCTGTACTGTACAGGAGACACAGCACGGAGGAGATTGATTGACAATGGTCTACAGCCAATCAGGACGCAGAACACAATGTGCTGTAAAAAAAGTATGTCAAATTACACAAAAAAAAATCAGCGAAACTGCGAGACCGCAAAAGATGAACTGCATTATGGCGAGAGACCACTGTACTGCTAAATTAGTATGTTTGCAGCCACACATATAGTATGTCATTACACAAAAAAAACCTGGCATGATTATGACATTTGACTGATAATTAATTACCAAAGGAATAACTGAGATTACAGCAATCAACAAGTATATTATAGTACACAAAAACAAAAGGCTTTCTTTTTATGTGGACTTTTGTCATTTTCAAACCTACAATGAGTAGGCTTTGACTTGATGGTAACCGGTAACCAAAAAAAATGTCGATGAAGGAAGTGTTACAGTTTTGTCTTTTGCTCGAAAACTAGCACCACTTTTAAAGATGTATTCTTTCAGTTTTAATGGACAACATATTATTATACAGTAGTAGATGTTCGATTTAAAAAAATATCAAAACATAAAATGTGCAAAACAGTATGTGCATTTCTCAAAACAACATGTACAAACAGCAGAAGACAATGAATTAACTGCAAAACCCAGTGTCTTGCTCAAAATACTTAATTCATCTCCCAAATCTAAATTTCTGTCAATGAACATGTCAGTGCCATCAGAATGACAAGTCCTTGTGTCATTGTGTATAGATAAGACAGTCAAATTACTTAGTAATGTTGTCAACAGAATAGTGTTCTCTGGAGAGCCGTTCTGATGTAAACTGTTGCTGTTTGTACTGTAATTTGTTGACTGATTATGTTATTGTGATACAGAAAGGAAAAAACAGCACTGCAGAGCACAAAGAAAAAACTAAACAAAAGTAGAACTGTGAACAAAGGACAATCTCCTTTGAGATGTATCTTCATTAGAAAAATGTACCATTCATTGACAGACTTAGGAAAAAGGTCTAATGGATATGTATAGAAAATTGCACTATGACAAATTATAATGGCAACTTATTGAAGCATTTTGCATGTAAAGACTTATGCTATGGACTAATGCCTAAATGTTGTGGGGGTGACACTATTCCAACAGAAACCATTATATTACATTTTGACCAACATGACTAGCGAAACTCGTTATTTAAACTTGTTATTTTAACCATTAACCCTTAGTAGTGGTTAATCAACGAATTTCCTTGAAACAAACGAAACATAATTTAAAACAATCTATTAATTTTAATCTTGCAATTATGATAATTTTTTTAGAGATATTGTCCGTTTTAATTAACTTTTCTGTCATTTATTTCTCATTTGCTGATTATTTTATTAATTTGATGATGTTAATATTTTACATGGGCTATTTTATATACGTATCTAATGTGCTTTGGCATTCAAGTTCAAGATTGCTTTGAACTTGAAAATTTGAACTTGACTTGAAAGAGAAAGAGAAGCAAATCTTTTTAAAATTTTTTTATTTAACTCATAAAAAAAACAGTGTCATAATAAACACAATTATTATTAAAAATGAAATTATGTTTCGTTTGTCGCATATAGTTATCTTTTTATGTGATGTGGGTAAAGTGTGTTTCAATCCGGCTACCATCGCAAGTATATTTCAAACCTGTGGGAAGCATTGCTCACCTTGGTTGGTTTAGGGAAGGAGGTGGGTGAAGGGTTTGGTCAGACAGTCGACAGAGGCCTCAAGTGAATTTACGCTCGAACAGCAGGCGCAAATGGCACTAGTGAGTGAAATTTGAGATCTAAAAAAGCATACACAGTGGAAAAGCAAAAACTGCAAAAAAACGTAACTCCTGGGACGTATTTCAAGCTCTTCCAACAGGGGTACATATTCATAATGAGCCTGGGTTGACTGACTTCCAAAGTATTTGTTTTTTTTTTTCCTACTATGGAAGTGGTTACAGGTTTTCAACTTTCTTTAGATTATCACCTTTAGGGTTCAACAAAATAAAGAAACTCATAAAGGTTTGAAATCACTTGAGGAAGAATAAATAATAAAGCATTTTTTTATTTTGGGGTGTACTATCCATTTAAACACTAGATCAGTATCTGCTTGTTGAGCTGCGATGTATGGAATAATGTTTCTTGGTTCAAGCCTCTAATCAATTTAATGCAATAGTCAACAATGTGTAGTCATATCACATATTAAAGTAAACCTTTTACAAAATCACTGTATATGTTCTCAACATTTTGTCCAGGAGACCCCTTGATTTTAACTATGTCAGTCATAAAAATTAATAGTCAGTGCATACATGAACAGTGCAATTGGTTATTTAGCCAGGAGAGTTCACACATAAAGATCCAACTATTGCCCAACCAAAGAGATCACTAATTTGAAAAGGAAAGCAACACATTTAGGTTGTAAATGTTTGCTGTTTTGCTGTTAAGTTCGCTGAAACTGTGAGATCAGTCCTCAATGTATCATCAGGAATCACATCTATTAATTTTGTTTTGCCTGTACATGTTTTTTTTTTACTCTGAAAGTGCTGTTAGCCATTGACTTGCATTTTATGAATCACTAAGAAACACAGTTTCTGCTAAAATTATTCTACTAATAAAAAAGATTCTTAGATGGCCTGAGGGTGAGTAAATTAACAGCAAGTTTTACATTTTGAGCGAACCCTCTCTCTAACACAGCTTTTTAACTTCATCCGTCATATGATGACACATCTTTAGTTGTAGTGTTTTACCTTTCATAACACGAATGTGTTCTCGTCATGTGTGCTCAGATGAGTGATGGCAGACATTGTTAAAGAATCAAGAAGATTATCCCTCCATCTTAAAACACACAAGCAAAGCACCTGTTTGTAAGTCCCGCGTAATTACGTCAGTCTTCAACGACGCAATAATGAGCATTGTGCTCAAAGCCATTGCCAGCTCATTTGAGCGGCTAACACAAATGAGCTCTAATGATAATTGAGACAATCACGGTCTTCCTTTTTGGAAATGTAATGGCGTGTGTTAAGAGGAGACGTTACAGTTCTCACACACTCGGCTTACTGCTGTCCAACTTCTCAATGGATTCACAAGAATGAGATGTGTTAGGCATTACGATTAGCTTCAGATATCTATTATATAAAACAACAAGCCCTCAAAGTTTCAGCTGTAATGTTAGGTGGCCTATAATCTTGAGCAGAATTTTGACAATGTTGAGGTCATGCTTTATATTATATTATATTTTTTTACATTTATATTTACATTTGAATTAACAATATGATGAGATTATTTTGATTGCACACTGCCATTACATCTTGCTGTATTTTTTTCTTATAATGAAATATTCTTAAGGCAAAATGTAAAACATGAACACAAGTAAACAGTGGTGGAGAGTTCCAAAAAATCATACTCAAGTAAAAGTACCATTACTTACCCAGAAATGTAGTGCAAGTAGAGTAAAAGAATATGTTGTAAATATTACTCAAAGTATGTGTAAAAAGTAGCCCTTTTAAAAATGCTCAAGAGTAGTGAGTATTACGCTGTGAAAGGTTGAATTATTTACATGCAATTTGCGTGTGTGTGTGTGAAAACGTAACATTCTGTAGTGCATTTAGTTATTGTTTAAGACTGTTTGGTATTTCAGTCATCATACAGTAGGCATCCTTCATCTTTTCGTCAGTGACAAGCACTCTAAACTGTTTCTGGGTCATTGAGTGTAAAGATATTGGACATCTTCTTGGACACTTTTAATGCTTCCAAATAGTTTGCTGCATTAAAAAAGCATCCATGTCTTGACGTTGTTCAGTATGATGCGATTTACTTTCTACAGAAATCACAGAACTGATTTTTCACTCTCAGCCAATCCTCATAGACAAGAAAAAATAAAGTAGTGACTGCAGGTTGAAGAAAAGTAGTGGAGAAAAGTACCAATACAGCACTATATATATACTATATACTACTATATACTATACGTATATGTACTCTAAAAATAAACAAGTGGCTTTATAAATATCAGCTACTAAATTAATATACTATATTAATAAAATCTTTGAATAACACAAGTGATTAATTAAGTTGGACATAACAAAATAATGGAGATTCATTTGTATGAAATTCAGCTGTTAAAGAAAGCTCATCAGATTAGAGCTGACATATCCATCCTCTTTTCAATTCATTTCAAATCCTTCTCTCCTGCAGGACCTCAATATAGGGTCCCTTTGGCAAAGACCAACAGATTTCAATTTTCATTTGTTCCTCGTGCTATTGATTTGCTGAATTTTAATAAGATGAAGTAGCGGCTGTTTTTAGTACTATTAATGTTGTGTGGTACCTTATGTGTGTGGTGAATGATGTAAATCTATTATGCTGCAGGACAAACTGCCCCAAAAGGGAAAATAAAATTAACAGCAACAGTAAATTACTATAATTTAACAGTTTGATCTAAAATTAAATTTAAATTTAAATCTAAATTGTGCACTGATTCTAGCTGAGATGCCCAAACTAGGGCTGTGGGCAAACTTTGGCCCATAGTAACCTTTGATTTAGCCCGCCATCCCATCTGAGAAGAGAGGGAGAACAATTGGGATGGTTTAGAGACTGTCATTTCATATTTAACATAACCTTTTATATGTTTGTTTTATTGTTAAGTTACAAAAAAAGCATATTGTTTCAATTTAAATGGTGTAAATTAGTCAGATTTAGTTTAAAACGTACATACTGTCAGTCGTCGGAGAGAGGACAACGCAGAGACTTTGGTGGACAAAACAAGGCAAAGGCTAGACTAGTGTGTTCTGCTTGACTAGTGTGTTCAGCATTGAACTCCAAATGTGTGATAAATTTGATTGTTTTTTAAATGCAAGAAGTTATAATAAAATAGTTATTAATTAATAAAATTCAAAATACTGTTTTTAATTTATCTATAAATATTATGAAATTAATTTCCATGACAACTTTAATGTAAAATAGTTTGCTTTAGTGGTCAGTTGGCATTTCTGTGTGGAGTTTGCATGTTCTCCCTGCGTTCGCGTGGATTTTCTCCGGCTGCTCCGGTTTCCCCCACAGTCCAAAGACATGCGGTACAGGTGAATTGGGTAGGCTAAATTGTCTGTAGTGTATGAGTGTGAATGAGTGTGTGGATGTTTCCCAGAGATGGGTTGAGGCTGGAAGGACATCCACTGCGTAAATGTGCTGGAAATGTTGGCGGTTCGTTCCGCTGTGGCGACCCCAGATTAATAAAGGGACTAAGCCGACAAGAAAATGAATGAATGAGTTTGCTTTAGTTATCTTCGGCCCAAGGCTCTCAATGATATTTGGTTTTTGGCCCTTTATACGAAAATGTTTGGGCACCCCTGGTTTATAGGTAATATTTATGTATTATTTACAGTGTTGGGGAGAATACTTTGTAAATGTATTTAGTTACAGAATACAGAATACCTGCTTTAAAATGTATTTTGTAACGTATTCCGTTACTTTGCTTAATCCTGGTACTGTATTCTAAATACTTGGAATACTTGGAATACTTCCCCTTGAAAACAGCCTTCAAGTCTATTAAATGCCACACTATGCGTTGGTAGCAATTTCTGCAGGAAAACAGAGGGCCTCTAATGCTAAACATTATTGACTGACAGGGAAAAATAAATAAAACAATATAATTATGTTTATTAAATAATGTTTATTTATCAAAGTGTCAACAAATTCAATTTCTGTTTCTGTAATAAACATAAAAAGAGCTTGAACATAGACAGCATTACTGTCTGTAATATACTGTACAGTATATGTATTTAATATGCATTTTGCTTACCCTTTGTATTTCACAGTCTGCACAGAAAAATATCAGGTATACAAGAAAAGAAAAACTTCAAAATAGTTTATGTAAAACGCTCAGGTTACTAAAGTAACCCTCGTTCCCCGAGGGGGGGAACGGAAATGCTATGTGGAAAAACTTCCACTATGGGGATTTCGTCAGAATCCAATCATCTGAAAGAGTATAAAAACGGGCCAATGAAATGCCAATGAGTTGGCGGCGTCAGCGTGCACAGCTGTCTTGAATGACAATCAGTGTGGCATAAAAGGCTAGCATGTGCTCAGCAACGCTATCCTTTTCTAGCTGAAGAGGCTTTCACACTCAACAGCTAAGGGACAATCATTGTGGCGAAGGAACATAGCATTTCCGTTCCCCCCCTCGGGGAACGAGGGTTACTTTAGTAACCTGAGCGTTCCCCTTCGGGAGGGGAACTTCAATGCTATGTGGAAAAACTTCCACTATGGGGAAATTTATGGAAAGCGCCACAACGAAAGAACCTTACCATGTCTCCAGTGAGGGGCGCGCCACGCAGTAGTACGAGCGCACCTGCATCGCTGGAGACACAGTCCTCCAACGTGTCCCCTGGCCCTTACTTACCCTACTTACCTTTTCTGGTTTAGATATACTTTTCGGGGAGTCGTAAGATACACCTAGTTAGTTTCTAGGAATTTTAGATACGACAGTACGTTGGGAAAGCGTTCAGTCCCGATAGGGAGGACGCTGCGGAGGCCACCTGCTGCCCGGGGAGGGGAGACCTGGTGGCAAGTAGTATATAGACTAGCCCTGAGAAGGGGGAGTGCACATATGAAGATGGTTAGCGGGGAGGGAAGACACGAGTCCGCCCCGGAGGGGGGAACTACATCGTGGCTGAGTGAGCATATGGGATCGCCAGCGGGGATCACACATAGCAGGCACCTATACCCAGAACGCGGGATGACCAGCGGGCATACCTACAACGTAACGGGCCATCGCCTGACTCCTCCGCTGAGTCAGGTGGTGGGGGCCTCGGAGGAACTCTGCAGGGTTCGCCAAGCGGGGAACTCGACTGGCAAAGTAAAAAAGGCGCACGGATCTCTGTGTTAGAGAGAGAGGCGCAGCAAGCGTTTACAACACCTACCGATTTTCCTCATGACTCGGGGTTTCCCAACACCCTTGAGGAGACCGGCTCCACTCGAAGATTGTAAAATCTAGCAAATGTATTAGGTGTCGCCCAGCCCGCAGCTCTACAGATGTCTGTAAGAGAGGCGCCGCGTGCTAACGCCCAAGAGGAGGCAACGCTCCGAGTGGAGTGTGCTCTAACTCCTGGGGGACACGGCTCGCCCTGGCTCAGGTAAGCGAGGGAGATGGCATCCACTATCCAGTGGGCCAACCTCTGTTTAGATACGGCACTTCCCTTCTGCCGACCACCATAACAGACAAAGAGCTGTTCAGAGGATCTAAAACTCTGAGTACGGTCCACATAAGTCCGCAAAGCGCGGACAGGACACAGCAATGAAAGGGCTGGGTCTGCCTCCTCCGGGGGCAGCGCTTGCAGGCTCACTACCTGGTCCTTAAACGGTGTGGTAGGAACCTTGGGCACATATCCAGGCCGGGGTCTCAGGACAACGTGAGAGTAGGCCGGCCCGAATTCCAGGCACGAGTCACTGACCGAAAATGCCTCCAGATCCCCTACCCTCTTAATCGAAGCCAACGCGACCAGCAGAGCTGTCTTCAGGGACAGAAATCTCAAGGATACTGAGTCGAGTGGTTCGAAGGGATCTCCCCGTAGGCTCGTGAGCACTACAGTGAGATCCCAAGAGGGCATAAGAGGGGGGCGGGGGGGGAATATTCGCCTCGCACCTCTGAGGAACCGGATGACGAGGTTATGCTTACCCACGGTGCCGCCGTCCACCGCGTCATGATGAGCGGAGATAGCGGCCACGTAAACCTTCAGTGTGGAGGGCGACAGCCTCCGCTCCAACCTATCCTGAAGGAAAGAAAGCACAACACTGATCTGGCAAGATCGGGGGTCTTCTCGGCGAGAAGAACACCATTCAGTGAATAGACTCCACTTCAGGGCGTAGGCATGCCTCGTAGAGGGTGCTCTAGCCTGAGTGATGGTATTAACCACCGCCACCGGTAGGTTACCTAAGTCTTCCTCGCGTCTATGGACCACACGTGGAGGTTCCACAGATCTGGACGAGGGTGCCAGATGGTGCCCTGTCCCTGAGAGAGGAGGTCCTCTCTCAACGGGATCTGCCAGGGGGGGGCTATCGCGAGGAGGGAGAGTTCTGAAATCCAGGTCCGGTTGGGCCAGAGAGGCGCAACTAGCAAGACCTGCTCCTCGTCCTCCCTGACCTTGCACAGTAACTGCGCGAGTAGGCTCACTGGGGGGAACGCATATTTGCGCATGCCCTGAGGCCAGCTGTGGGCCAGTGCATCCGTGCCGAGGGAGCCCTCGGTCAGGGAAAAAAAACCACTGGCAATGAGCGTTCTCGGGGAAGCAAACAGGTCGACCTGGGCTTCCCCGAAGTGCGCCCAAATCAGCTGGACAGACTCGGGGTGGAGTCTCCATTCGCCCGAGACTAGAAGCTGCCGTGAGAGCCCGTCGGCTGCACGGTTGAGCTCGCCTGGGATGTGAATGGCACGCAGCGATTTGAGCCGCGTATGACTCCAGAGGAGCAGACGGCGAGCGAGCTGAGACATGCGGCGGGAGCGTATACCCCCCATGCGGTTGATATACGCCACCGTCGCCGTACTGTCCGTCCTGACCAGTACGTGTTGCCCTCTGAGCACCGGTAAAAAACGGCGCAGGGCGAGCAACACTGCCAACAGCTCTAGGCAATTGATATGCCAATGCAGCTGGGTTCCCTTCCATAGGTCCGCAGCCGCATGCCCGCAACACACGGCCCCCCAACCCGTACTGGAAGCATCCGTCGAGACGACGACATGCCTGGACGCCTGTCCCAGGGGCACTCCGGCCCGTAGGAAGGAGGGGTCCCTCCAGCGGTTGAGGGTGCGGCGACACAGCGCAGTGACAGTCACTCGGTGTGTGCCCGCGTGCCATGCGCGTCTGGGGACTCGATCGTGAAGCCAATGCTGCAGTGGTCTCATATGGAGCAATCCGAGCGGCGTGGCCGCAGCTGCGGATGCCATATGCCCCAGGAGCCTCTGAAACAATTTCAGGGGGACCACCTTTTTTCTGTCGAACTCCCTCAGACAGTTCAGCATCAGCCCGGCGCGCTCTCGTGAGAGGCGCGCCGTCATGGTGACCGAGTCCAGCTCCAACCCGAGAAAAGAGATCCTCTGCACGGGTGCGAGTTTGCTCTTTTCTCGGTTGACCTGAAACCCCAACAGGTCGAGGTGCCGGAGCACCTTGTCTCTGTGCGTAATCAATTGATCCCGCGAGCTGGCTAAAATCAGCCAGTCGTCGAGATAATTGAGTATGCGTATGCCTGCGAGTCGAAGGGGCGCTAAGGCCCCCTCCGCGAGCTTGGTGAAAACTCGCGGAGACAGAGAGAGCCCGAAGGGGAGGACTTTGTACTGCCATGCTCGGCCTTCGAACGCAAACCGCAGAAACTGCCGGTGGCGTGGAAGTATGGAAACATGGAAATATGCGTCCTTCAGGTCTATTGCTGCAAACCAATCCTGAGGACGAACACATCGGATGATGCGTTTCTGCGTGAGCATTCTGAACCGCAGCTTGTGAAGACAACGGTTCAAAACGCGCAGGTCTAGGATTGGTCGTTGCCCACCGCTCTTTTTGGGTACGATGAAGTACGGGCTGTAGAACCCGCGCTCCATCTCGGCTGGAGGGACTGGCTCGATTGCATCCTTCGCCAGGAGGACAGCAATCTCCTCTCGCAAGACAGGGGCGGACACAGGGCTGACCCTGGTGAAATACACACCCGTGTACCTGGGAGGCCGTTTCGCGAACTGAATCGCGTAGCCGAGTCTGATCGTGCGGATGAGCCACCGCGATGGGCTGGCCCGCGCTAACCAGGCAGGCAGAGCCATCGCTAGCGGCTTCATTCGCACGATCGCTGACGTACCAACGGTGGGGCAGCACGGAGTGGGTGGGCTCAACCGGGAAGCACTGGGGTCCCGCGGGAGAGCAGGAGGCGAGAGATTCACTCTCGTCTCGCACCCATACTCCGGAGGGG
This sequence comes from Danio kyathit, assembly GCA_903798195.1. NCBI lineage: Eukaryota > Metazoa > Chordata > Actinopteri > Cypriniformes > Danionidae > Danio > Danio kyathit. The sequence goes on along the minus strand of LR812521.1, from coordinate 36,293,075 downwards.
TGGTCAGGAGGGGAAGAGAAAGGAGACCGTTCTCTTGCGCTCCGTGAGCCACTGGCGAAACGCACCGATCCTGCGAGCTGGAAGGCATAGCGTCCCAAGCTGGCAGTGTTCGGGCAGTCACATCCGGGGAGGTGGAAAAATGCTCTTTCTTTGGAATTTGCGTGGCGTTGAAAAACGCCGTTGGTGTTATTTGTGGGGCCCGGCCCTCCGCCGGGGAAAGAGCAAGTTCCCTCCTCTCCGGATGGCCCGTCTCAGGGACGCTTCGCGGTCCGTTTACCGGACTTAGCGGCGCCCTGGGGCGGGGGCGCTGGCTGCCTGCGGGATGCTCGGCGCTGCCGCTTGGCCGGAGGCGCAGGCGGGGGCGCGAGAGCAGGTCTTGTGGCCGCAGGCGGGCGCCCTCGGCGAGGAGCAGCGGAGGTGGATGGTACGGCGGGGGGAGCGGTCTTACGGTCCCGCCGATAGATGACTTTGCCCATCGCATCCGACTGCTCCTTCACCGCCGTGAACTCCTGGGTGAATTCACCGACGGTGTCGCCGAACAGGCCAGCCTGGGATATGGGCGAGTCAAGAAAGCGGACTTTGTCAACATCGCGCATATCTGCCAGGTTTAGCCAGAGGTGGCGTTCCTGGACCACTAGTGTGGCCATCGACCTTCCCAGGGCACACGCAGCCGACTTGGTGGTACGCAGAGCATAGTCGGTTGCGGTGCGGAGCTCATGGAGCAGGCCTGGGTCGGAACCACCCTCGTGCAGCTGGGCCAGCGCCTGCGCTTGGTAGCGCTGGTAGGTGGCCATAGCATGCAAGGCGGAAGCAGCCTGGCCCGCGGCTTTGTAGGCTCTGGCTCCGAGGGAGGCAGATAACCTACAAGCCTTGGACGGGAGACGGGGCTGACCCCTCCAGGAAGAGGCGCCACGCGGACATAGGTTGACCGCAATGGCGCGCTCAATCTGGGGAATCGCCTCGTACCCCCTGGCTGCTCCACCATCCAGGGTGGTGAGGGCGGAGGCGCACGCAGATCGGGCAGAGAAAGGTGCCCTCCAAGACTGCGTGAGCCTACTGTGCACTTCCGGGAAGAAGGGGACGGGAGGCTTAGAAGGCTTCGCCTTTTTGTCCTCCACGTAGCACCCATCTAGTCGGTCCGGCCGCGGGGCTGGGGGATAAACCATCTCCAAACCCACGGCCGAAGCAGCCCGGGAAAGCACGGCCAGCATATCCGCTTCTGGATCCGAAGCCACGCTCACAACCCCGGAGGGAGGGAGCGGGTTCGGATCCTCGTCGGATAATGATAGCCCACCCTCCGATGCATTGATGGACATCTGGTCCTCGGTGTCATCGAGTGAAAGGGCGACCATCCGTGAAGATGGACCGCTTCCTTCACTCGAAGCTTGGATGGAGCGCGCTGAGGAATGAGAGGTCCGCGAGCCCGAAGGCGGCGGATTAGCTCCCACCGTAACCCTCAGATCTGCCCGAGTGCCAACCGCAGAGCGGGGGACAACTGGGGTGGGTCGCCCTTTTACAAGAGCGAGCCGCGATCTTAGCTGCGCAACAGACATGACGTCGCAATGACGGCATGCACTGCCCGCGAGCACCGCATTGACATGCTGGACCCCCAGACATGCCACGCAGTGCTCGTGCCCATCATCCGAGGACAGGGAACCACCACATCCAGAAACGCACGGTCGGAGCGACATCTTTAAAAAGACGCACTGCACGACCGTGTTGCTCTTTTAGGGAAGCTTGCTTCCTATACAAACCGCTCAGTTTGAGGACCGGACCCAAAGGACGCCAGGCAAGGGAGAGAAGACCCAGCTCGACCGTCTGCCGCAGCGTAAACGCACTCTGGACCGGGAGAACAGCTCTCAATCTCTCTCTCTGTACAGACAGGTTGGAGAACCCTCAGCAACTCTCTCAGAAGCTTGTGAAAGGCTCTGAAAGCGAAAAGGATAGCGTTGCTGAGCACATGCTAGCCTTTTATGCCACACTGATTGTCATTCAAGACAGCTGTGCACGCTGACGCCGCCAACTCATTGGCATTTCATTGGCCCGTTTTTATACTCTTTCAGATGATTGGATTCTGACGAAATCCCCATAGTGGAAGTTTTTCCACATAGCATTGAAGTTCCCCTCCCGAAGGGGAACCAAGGTAATGCAGGGGTTTTCAAACTTTTAGGACACACGCCCCCCCAAGACTGTCCATTTTCACTTCCCCCCTCCCCTCCATTCCCCATGTGCAAACATCATTCACATATTACTGGCTGCGTTTAAATTGTGTAGCATTAATTATGTTGAAACATAAATATACAGCTTACCTGATTCAGTGTGAAGGCTGAGCCTTTTTCTGTGGTTGGATTACTGACTCGACTATTTTTAACTGTAAATCATCTTCCACTGTCAATAAGTGTGAGCCATAGTCTACTTGCTTTTGATGAACGTACAGAAAATGCTGCTTCGCAAATCCAAGTTCACAGAGCCCTGACAGTGTGATTGAGTCGAACATTGAGTATGTTTACATGGGCAACAATACTTTAATATGATTTTATTACGATTAAGACAATACTCTGATTGAGTCACCATGTAAAAAGCGATTTTTGATGATCTTAATCCGACTACAGTCATAACTGAACTAGAAATGGAGTTAAGACTTGTGGAGTATGCATATATTAGTGGCATTATTGAAGTAAACACCGCAATCAAGATATGTCATGTAGGACTTTTCTCTGCATTTTGCGACAAGATCCACACACAAGGCTGTCAGTAAAGGACCGCACACACACACACACCCATCACGAACAACCTTGTTGCCAGATTGGGCGGTTTTGAATTTGCATTTCGGCGGGTTTTGGATAGCTTTTGGGCTGGAATCAGTCAGCTACATCTGGCAACACTGATCACGAAATGCGGAAGTTTTTTTCTTTCTATTTCACGTGCGCTATCAAATCCCATTAAAACATCTTCCACCATTCCTTACTAAATATTCGCGTCTAATAACCCAGTTTGTCATGGGGAAATGTTCATGAGTGAAAGTGCCGAACTGCAGTTAAAAATCGAAAAATTAAAGATGAAACACCCGAAATGTCATGAGACTCTGCAGGAAACGTGAATAGACGTTCAAAAAGCACTTTACGTAACACCGTAATTATATTATTGTCCTATTCAGATTAAGGCAAATAACTACTGATGTCAATGTAAAGGTAGTCTGTCTTCATGTCGTATGTCTTCAAAGTAAGTGAAAGATCCAGAAGGGCATCCTGCTGATTTGATTCAGAAGGGCACTATTTTGGCTCACCGGTTTGACTTTCATTTAGCGTCATTCATGTTAAAAAGCAGCCGCTCCATTTTATTTGTATATGTTTTACTGGAACGCATTAACTCTACAGGTGCATGACAGATGTGGAACTAACATTAATCCGATTCACTCTAGTGAACGCATAAAAATCATCATCATTTTTACTCGCGTGCATGCCTCAAATAAAACCCCTGATCAGAGGTAATGTAACAGGTTCTATTCAACATTTTAATTTCTATTATGAAAACTTCTCACCTAAGAACAATATTGCAAATATTAGAAGAATGCAAAATTAGTTTGCTTTACAAAAATGTAAACATCAAAATGAACAAGTTTTGTTTTAAGTCAAACATATTAGCCAGTATAGCCACCTATCTACAGTACCTAACTACCTATGCTTTTTTTCCTAATCAACAGACAAGTAAAGGTGGTTGTAGCGGAGCAATAGAGACATTTAGAAGTGCTTATCTGTCATTCTGTTGCGATGAGGAGTAAAAATGAGTCCTCCCTGGCTGAAGAGTCGCTCTACAGGAGCACTTGATGGCAATTGTGCTTTATGAACAGTGCAAACGAAACATCAAGCAGCAAATTCACGAACAATGACGGCAAAAAAAAGCAGTTTATCTGAAAATCTTGGTTGTTGTCCGGTTGTTCGGTGTTTGCGATCGTCCTTTTTTCTGCGTGAGAAAATGGAGGTGTGGCGTGAGAACAGGGTCATTTGCGTGAGTCTCACTGAGTTAATGCTGGTGATTGCAGTCGGGAGTGTAGCTTCTGTTTCTATGGTTTCGGCGGCAATTTAGTAATATTATTATGGGCCAGACAAGCATCGCCCAAAGTATTCCAAGTATTTCCTTATGGTATAGGAAAGTAACTGTATTCTAAATACCCTGTTTAAAAATAGTAACTGTAACGGAATACAGTTACTCAAGAATAGTATTCTAAATACGTACCGCCGGTACATGTATTCCGTTACTCCCCAACACTGATTATTTATGTATTATTACTATAGTATAACTATTTTTATTGGGTTCAAAAGTAGAGTAGGTATGTGATGGCATTACATTTTCCAGATTTTCCAGATTTCAGAAATCTTTAGTACTATAAATAGTGAAACTTTTGTCATGTTATACAGCATCACAGTATTTTAATAAATTAGAAAAAGAGGATGAAATGATGGACAAACTTCAGTGTTGTAACAATATTATGCATCTTCATTACCACAACATAAATTGCATGGTTTATTGAATGACAGCCCATGTCTAGTTATCAAGTTACTAATAGATATTGGTTTTGAAGTATTTGAATACCCTTAACTTGATTGTTTTTATTAATTTATTTAATCATGGAACTAAAAACACTTCAGAAATAATTAATAAAGTGAAATAAGTTTGTTTTATTGATTACACACAATTTAAAAAGGAACACAACAACTAAATTTAAAATGCTTTACCAGAAAATGGAGTAGATTATAGATTAAGGTTTTAGAATGTACAAACCATACAATGTACAAAATGTACAAACATTACATAAAATAAATCAGCTTCCAGCACTTTAATCAGCACTCGTTGTGCATGAAATGAGTCCTTCGTCTGCTGACATAGGAATAATCTGATACAAGGTGGCGTCCAATACTCTGGGATCAATCAAGAGAGAAAAACAGGGCAGAAACTAATGAGGTACAGTACTTTCACACAGCACTATCTCCCCTCACCGTCACGGCATTAGGCTGATTTATCTTTTACATTTTATTACACTGAAGTTTCTCCGATGAAGTCTAACCGGAGGCCATTTATTACATTCCCATTACTTTTGATGCTAAAACAAAACAACAAAAATTACTGCAGTATGAATACAGATTTGAAAGCAAGCTGGAATGCTATTGAGAGTTTAAAGATGACATAAGATGATCCTAAAATATTTAATACAGTAAAACAATCAAAGTATTTGAGTTCATTCAATTAAAATCTTTAACTGTGGAAATTGGTAATCACTTTCAGTGGTTAATAAGCTGCAACAACATCAATATTCTAAAAGAAATGAGTGTTTAATACTTGCTAAAGTTGTATGCTGTGACTGTGTGCTTTTTCCAATAGTGCTGCAGCTGTGACGTCAAACCCAGGATGACTAACTCATTGCTTCCCTCAGCATTTTCTTATTGGTTTTTGTAATAGTGAATAATCTTTGAGTAATACATTCTTGCTTCAAGTGTTGTCGACTTATGTTTACCTCAGAAGACACTGCGCTGAAAACCCCCAATGTATAAACCATAGAAAATCTATTCATCTATTATGGAAAATCTATTACTACCCCAAGAATTGTATTATTATGTAATGTAATGTAAAATGTAATGTCATTGGTCTTATGTTGAATATTGGGCAATATAAATTCAATATAAGGCACTTTTATCATGCTTGTTTTACACTGCAAACATTTCTGGGTTCTACACAAATCTTTGATGTTTTCCCAACACAAACCGATTGTTATGATCACCAGCAATCTAGCGTTTGCAGATTGCTGGAGAACTACACATCCGCCACTTTACAAATCTGCAAATCCCACCATGTGCGGCACTCACACACCAGTTCTAGATCACCACTTGATTTCACACACACAGCTGCAAGATCATCCTCACTGATTGCTTGGACTATTTATGCACCACAGACACGTTTATTCTTTGCTCAGTATTGTTCTGTGTTCCATGCTTCCATGTTTTGCTCTGTCTGGTTTTTGATTCTTGGACTGATTTTGCATTGTGATCGTTTTCTGCCTGCCCTAACCTTTGCTTGTTTCTTGGACTACTCTTTTTGGATTGCCTTTGCTATTAATGTTTTGTTCCTGTTTTGACCTCTGCCTATCTGACCATTCATTAAATAAAACTGGATGTGGAACATCTCATCTCAATCCCATTACACAGATTAAGTTAATTGAACTATTTTTGCAAATTTAAGTGAACTGAATGAAAAACAATTAAATTGTCCCCCAAAAAACTCTTTAAATTAATTAAGTGTAAGTGCTTAAGACATTTATCAATGAAAATGCTATAGTTCATAATTACAAGTTAAATAACTAAAAAACACCAATAATATATATTTTTTGGCTGTCATGATTGTACTAATTCTACAGTAAAACTATGCAAGAACTGGTTATGGTTAACTAATAAAATAAATAATACTTATAAGTAATAATCATAAATACAATGGAGAATCTAAGAAATATGCCTTTATCTCATGAATCTATTCATTCATTAATTTTCATCTGCTTTTTCGGGGCCAGGTCGCGGGGGGAGCAGTCTCAGGAGAGAACCCCAGACTTCCCTCTCCCCAGACACTTCCTCCAGCTCCTCCGGAGGGATCTGAGGCATTTCCAGGCCAGCCGAGAGACATAGTCCCTTCAGTGTGTCCTGGGTCTTCCACCAGGGCTCCTCCCGGTGGGACATTCCTGGAACACCTCCCTGGGTAGACGTCCAGGAGGCATCCAAAACAGATGCCCAAGCCACCTCAGCTGACTTCTCTCGATGTGGAGGTGCAGCGGCTCTATGCTAAGCTCCTCCTGGGTGACAGAGATCCTCACCGTATCTATAATGGTCCGCCCTGCCACCCTGCGAAGGAAACTCATTTTGGCCGCTTGTATCCGAGATCTTGTCCTTTCGGTCATGACCCAAAGCTCATGACCATAGTTGAGAGTAGGAATGAAGATTAAGCGGTAAATTGAAAGCTTCGCCTTTCGGTGGCTCTTTTACCACAATGGACCGTACATCGACCGCATTACTGCTGCAGCTGCACCAATCCGCCTGTATCTGTATCTAATGAATTAATATTTATAGACCTTCAGCAAGATGCTTTGGGTGGGTTATTCATTCATTCATTTTCTTTTTGGCTTAGTCCCTTTATTGGGGTCATTCAACCTTGTTGCCTGACATGTAAATAATGTAAACTTCATATTTCCTTTGTGTAATTAGCCCTTCTTGTGTGTATTGCCTCCATGTTGAATCACTGAATGCCTACTCAATTGTAAAGGATATTGCAGACTGAATCAGAAATTTTCGTCCATTAAAAAATAAATTCGACCTCACGTTGTGTCAATGGTATTGACACACTGCCTCCGAAACTTTCATCCACCATAAAAATGTGAATTGGTTTAGATTTTTTTGCAGTTTTCTGCATCCAAAAATGCGTTTTGAAAGATGTTTTGACAATTCAGGGCCGCCGTACAAGCGAAAGGCAAACTCCAAATGTCATTGAAGAAATTAATCCATTTGGTCTCCCAACACAAAGTCTTTTATGATAAGCAAAGTATGGAATATAAAGACACGGCATGCATGTGTGTCTGCTTGTGTGTGTCTGTCTATGTCTCCGTACAATAGACAAACTGCCAGTCTCTGTTCAGGATTAATTGGTTTACAGATATTGGTGGTAAAATATCAAACTGAGCCACAAACATCCTGAAGTAAACTTTGAATCGGTCGGGATAATCCCAAAGCTCTTAGATAAGGAGATGAAACTCTCCTTGCTCTCCCTGCAAACTAAGAATGGGATGGACCCAATATTTCCTCGCTCTTTTGCAGGGAGAAGACAACAAAATCAGTTTCTCTACATTTTGTATTGTTTTGCAAATTATTGAACATCTTGGACTTGCTTTAGACAACAGTGTCTGCTAAATGACTAAATGAAATAAAAAAATAAAAAAGTAAAACAAACACCTCCAAAATCAATCACTTGTCCAAAAAGAAAAAAGGACTGTTGATTGGATTTGGTGTTGTAAAGGTAATATATAATATAATAATAATAATAATATATAATAATAATATATAAAAAATATATATAATATATAAGACAACACTGAGTAGCAGAATTAAGTGTATTAGTCTTTATTACTAATTTCTTAGATGTAATAATATAAGATTTCTTACAACATTTATTATAAAAAAAGGTATTATCAAAGACCACCTTTTACCTAAAGCACCAGAAAAATAGCAATTGAACTTCTGGAAACCATCATTTTCCCTTCATATTAGAGGTCAGACTCAGACAGACATCACTTCATTGCATTCCAATACTCCCTTCATACACGAGTAAACACAATAGGATTTCATTTCATTTGCCTTTTACTGTACTTGACTGTTTTTCATTCTGCCTTTTCTCTCGCTTTACAGATGCAAATCAGCAATTCCCGACAGCTTTTTTCTCCACACATGACATGCATGAATCACAATGGCTGAAGGAAAAAAAACTCATTCAAAAGGCGCTCTTTACCGGCCATCATCAACAAATGACCTTTTCATAGGAAGGATTCGTTTTTTTTAAGGTTCTCCAGAGAACGTCCCTAAAATAGAGCATCTTATTTGATCATGTGCACATAAATCTACAGGCTCGCCGCTCTTGCTGAAAGAGACAGATGAGGAAGGAGCGTTTTGTAGTGTCCTACTTAGTCACTGATGCACTAACACCACATGCATTTCACCACAGCCATGGCAGAGGAACATAAGCTGACATCATTTGATGGCACGACTGACAAGTTAATATGTTATTAAACGGATATCTTCTCCCAGCCGTTCTAATCATATTTTCATTCACACTGTATCCTATTACCAGGATTTATCGCAGGTCTTAAGGAGATTGAAATGAGGGAAAACGTGCATATGATTTATTATGTTGACAATACTTGTTCTGATAATGTGCACTGTATTCTTATCTCTATGTTAAATAACACAATGTGGCCCGCCTGGGACTTTCTATACAGTGGGTTATTATTTTATCACATAGGTTGCTTTTGAAAAAGAATTCTGATGTTAAAGCAGATTGGGAAGCTTATTAAAGAAAGATGTGCAGTTACATTGTCAAGTGTATTTTTTTATATGGTGGATGAAAATGGCAATAAAACCCCATAGAATCAACGCTAAAGACTCATATCTAGGGATCTGAATATCATAAAGACATGTTAGTGGCTTTCTTTTCAATAAAAACTCAGTAGAATAGCCTGACAAACCTATGCAGAAATAACAGCCCAAATTTTGAGGTGAGAAGCAATTAGATTGTAATGTTGAAGGGATAGTTCACCCAGAAGTGAAATTTAACTGAAGTGGATTTAAACCTTTATGAGTTTCTTTCTTCTGTTAAATGCAAAAAATATATATTTTGAAGAAAGCTGAAAACCTGTGATCATTGCCTTCCTTAAGAAAAAGAAATACTATGGAGGTCAATAACATTCTTCAGAATATTGTCTTCATGTTCAACATATTAAAGAAACCCAAGCAGGGTTGGAACAAATGAAATTTCATTTTTTGGGTGAACTATTAAGTAACAAATTTTAAGAAACAGTTATTTTATTCTTACCTTAGCAGTTTGTGTGACGACTGAAGGGTTTTGTGGATCTGTCTTTTATTAAACAAGATGAGGAAGCTTCATACTGTAACTATTGGACCTCAACCCACAAGTGCTTCTGATCACTTCACATGCAAAATAGTGCATTTACCAATAATATGCATCAGCAAAATAATAATTTTTAAAAAAAATTTAAGACTGTAGATGCAGAAATAGTAATGAGAAACTCGTTTCATGAATTATAACTCACAAAAAAAGTTAACTTATCTAACATCTTTAAGATGATTTAAGACACCTTTAATATACCTTTTAAGTAAGTAATGTAAGTAAGTACTGTGTATTTATATAGCACATTTATCATGCATGGCCATACACCCAAAGCGCTGCACAATCATGAGGGGGGTCTCTCCACAACACCACCAGTGTGCACCATTCACTTGGATGATGCGACGGCAGCCACAGGACAATGGCGCCAGTGCGCTCACCACACACCAGCTATAGGTGGAGAAACAGAGATAGAGCCAATTAGGCTGATGGAGTTGATTGGGAGGCCATTATGGGTAAGGGCTGATGTAAGTAATTTGGTCAGGACACCGGGGTTAGACCCCTACTCTTTATGAGAAGTGTCATGGGATTTTTAATGACCACAGAGAGTCGGAACCTCGATTTAATATCTCCTGAAAAATGGCACCCACTGACAGTATAGTGTCCGCATCACTATACTGGGGCATTAGGTCTCACACAGACTGCAGGTTGAGCGCCCCCTGCTGGCCTCACTAACACCACTTCCAACAGCAACCTAGTTTCCCATGTTGTGTCCCATCCAGGCACTAACCAGGCTCAGCCCTGCTTAGCTTCTATGAGTAACCAGCCTTGGGTTGCAGGGTGACATGGCTGTGACATTCAAAAGCTGATAATCTGAGTCTGTCAAATACATTAAGAACAGGTTGAGTAGCCTTGTGAATGTTTTAAAGAGAGCACAGGGTATCTTATGCACCCTGGATCACCCATTGTACCCTGTGTTTCAGCTGCTGCCATCAGGACGTCCTTTTAGAGTTCCTATTTGCAGGACAAACAGAATTATTGTTATTTTATAATGGTGGCTATTAGGTCATTAAATGAGATCCGCGGGAAGGGAGACGCATGTAAAAATGATGTATTGTATGCTGTGTGGTAATATTTTGGTAATGTGTACATGAAACTTTGCCTGTGTTATGGCACCTTGCTGCAATTTTAGTTTCCCTAAACGTGATAATAAAGTTGAGCCTGAGCATTCAAAAATCACAGAGGTGTAAGTTTTTTTCTTTTAGAAAAAAATATTGTTTTAAACTATTAAGCAACATATAAGCTACATCTTATTTTTTATTGATTATTTGCATATTTTAGACTAACAAACCAAACAATGTTGAAAACATCCAAGTGCATACATGCAGTAGTATATTTATCAGTTGAGATTTCAAGAAGTAATTATAAGGGTGTGTTGTTTCATCTGTAACTAATTGGGGAAACACATCTAAAGATAGCTTATAATATATTAACCTTGAAAATTACTATCTGCTTTCATTACAGTCAAACTGATAAGACTAATAGGACTTTTTACAGAAGAAAAAAAAAGTTATGAAATACTGTTAAAATGTCCTTGATCTTTTAAACAGCACTATTTGAAACTTTTTTTTTTTTTTTTTTCACAGAAGGGCTAATAATTTTGCCTTCAACTGTAGGAACGTATACAGTAGGCAACATCTGAAAAATGCTGATCAGAATTGCCCCAGTCTTGAAGACAAGGATCCGTGTTGTTCAATAGTTTTAGGACAACTTTGATGAAAGATTTTGATCCACTTCAAATGTTGTCTACACTCTATTACTTGCAATCTCATTACATAAGTTTTATGTTATATGTGAAATGTTCTTTAAACAAAATTACAAACAAAATTACAAAAGTGTTGCATATGTAATATATTTCAAGTGCATTTTGAAAATCATACATGAACAACAGGGTGACATGGTGGCTTAGTGGATAGCACTGTCACCTCACAGCAAGAAGGTCGCTGGTTCGAGTCCCGGCTCAGTCAGTTAGCATTTCTGTTTGCATGTTCTCCCCGTGTTTGCATGGGTTTCCTCCAGGTGCTTCCCACACAGTCCAAAGTAGGGCTGTGCGATTTGGGGAAAATATCTAATTGCGATTATTTTGACAGATATTGCGATTACGATTTGCGATTTAATTTTGTAGTCAAGCTTCAGCTCAATAATCTATATCATAGCTTCTTACTGCTAAAATGCAGTGAGTGTTAGTTAAAAAAAAGGAACTAAAAAGATATTCACTTACTTAAACATTACTTAAATTTGTTTTTAAATATTCAGAAATTAAACACTCGTTTTTCTTTAGAGCAAACAGGAAACACAAATAAAATGAATGTACCTTTCTGTAAACAAGTTGAACTCAAATTAGGGGAGAGAGTGTAGCTTATTATACCAACAAAAATAATAATTATAAAAATACAGAACACTAGGCGAAGTGCTGTCGCCTCACAGCAAGAAGGTCGCTGGTTCGAGCCTCGGCTCTGCATTAAAAGGCATCAAGTCTTTCGCGAGGTAGTGCGTTATGGCATTAGTTATCTCCTGGGCAGGGTTGCACCAGCTTTTCGTAAGTTCTTTCTTAAACTGAAAGGTAAAGTCCACACTAGGGGCTTTGTAACTACTAGCTAGTTTGTAACTAAATTTGTTAACATGTTCTTAAAGCAAACCGTAGTTGGTAGGTCGTAAGCTCTCCGTAAAGTCACAGTCGCATTTAATGACGTAATATCCAATAAGAAGCATTTAAAGTTATTAAACTGCTTTAAAATTCTGCAACTAATGCATCTATGTATAACTGTCCTATGAAAATAAAATGACAAATTATATTTTTATATTATATTACATTACAGTCAGTCACTACAGATAACACACATACCTGCATCGCGAGAAGTGTGAATGCACACAAAATACACATGAAGTTATCAAAACATTAAACTTGAATTTTTTGTGACTTTGAAACCAAAATATTCCCATATTATCAATGTCCTGTTTTTTTTAAAATATGAAGTAGTCTCTTTTAATGCTTCTGAAGAGGCAGACACCATCTGGGGTTGTGGGATTTCGGTATAGTTCGGTTGCGCAATTCTAATTGCGCAGAACGAAAGTGTGCGCACCCAATTGGCTAGTAAGACTGTCACACACAGACGCCATGCACGCATTTGCTCTGGGTAGGGGAAATTAAATAATACATTTTTCATATCGCAGTCTCTTGCAATTAGCTAATCGCAACGTTTCAAATCACGCTTGCGATTTGATTTCGATTAATTGCACAGCCCTAGTCCAAAGACATGCTGTATAGGTGAATTGAATAAACTAAATTGGCCATAGTGTGTGTGTGTGTGAATGAGTGTGTATAGCCGTTTACCAGTACTGGGTTGCAGCTGGAAGGGCATCAGCTGTGTAAAACATATGCTGGACAAGTAGGCAGTTCATTCCCCTAATGGTCACCGCTGATGAATAAAGGGACTAAGCCGAAGGAAAATGAATGAATACATGAACAACATCATAACATAGAACTATATTGACTTTAAGATTCACAATTTAGTGTTTAGACTAAATAAAGCTGAAAAAAGAAAGACTTAAACTGCATATGATAATGTTATTTCTTGAAACTGCTGAGTAATAGGGCATTAGTGGCAGAGCAGGGGGCCATTTTGCTGAATGATAGGGGAGGTAGAGCTTCTGATTAAGCCTGGCACTGATCTCTCTGCTGCTAATATTAGAGGAATTGCTATTCTGAAATAATCTAAGCACCCCATAATTTCCTTAAAAGCCATCATGCTTCAATACAAAGGCAGAACCCTATTATATACAGCAATGCCAAGAAATGAAAAATGGCTGAACTTGCAGTTTATTCTCCCCAGTGTTGCAATTTGCATACAGTACATCATGGTGTGAATCTAACACACATTTCTCCCTAAAATATGATGAATCTTTTCTGGATTCCACTTATTATGTGCCAACCGTCGGACTGCAATGTTTGAATAATTGTGTTTTATCATCCTGTGTCAGCGGTCACTGAAGGGACATTTTGATGATTTGACAGCACTGCACCTCTGGACTGAAATGCCAATGAATCACTGTGAGCTTTGCAAAGGGTGCTATGGACGGTTGTCTGAAGGCTTTAGGTGATGAGTCAAACAGTGTCCTCAAAATCACTACACTGCATGTCTTGTTCAATGTGAAACCTCCAACCACCCACTCACCCAATATTACAGCCCTGTCTTCCCCACATCCTTCTCTATAGCCCTTCATCCGCATGTGTTCACACTCCTGAGTTACATGAGGATTTGATGTTTGTATTTATAAGGACAGCAGTCCAAAGCAGTGTCATTCATAATAAATCAAATAGAATTGTGTGGCATTGCCTATATTTCTTCAAACTTTAAATATGTTGTAAACTTTATATGTTACATGGTACATTCGCAAAAGGAGCTATAAACTGTATATTTCCCCCATTGCAGGTTTATTAAACAGCACGGTATCATGGGAAAATGCCTTTGGATACAGGGTTATTGTTAAATGATATTTGTGAATGTTTCTCAACAGTTTCAAAGCTAAATGTCCAGTGTTTGGCATTAAACAGTATGTTTTATTTGTTCTGAAGCATATTAAATGTAACTGGTAATCTTTTAATACACATCAAGTAGTACTGTGCAATATTGAAACTGTGATAAGTGATAGCATGCTAAATGATGCAACAATTGATATGCGATACGATACGATTTGCTACGCTCTTCTAGCGCTGGACTTTTAGAATTTTACTCTGTAAATCTGATGTGATCTGGCGGCACCTCTTTTAGTCACTATGCTCCCAAAATTTGGAATCGTTTCCCAAATAAAGTGAAAGAATGCCCCAGCAAAACATGTTAAGACGCACCTTTTTAAAATTGCATATGAATATAACTGTATGTGAAGTGTATGCATTTTATGTATACAGTATATGTACAGTATATTGTGTATGTATGCATGTACAGTGTGTGCATGTATATGCATATGTAAGGACTATTGTGCGTGTGATTGTGTAGATATATGCATATATGTGTGTACATGTATGCTTTTATCTGAGTATATATTTGTTGTTTATTTTGCTTTATTTGTCTATACATTTGTTTATTTGGTTTATTTTATGCTTTATGCTTGTCTGTTTGTTGTTTGTGAAGCGCTTTGAGTTGCATGTATGTAGGAAAGTGCTATACAAATAAAATCTATTATTATTATTATTATGTAAAAATAGGCGACGCAGTGGCGCAGTAGGTAGTGCTGTCACCTCACAGCAAGAAGGTCACTGGTTCGAGCCTCGGCTGGGTCAGTTGGCGTTTCTGTGTGGAGTTTGCATGTTCTCCCTGCGTTCGTGTGGGTTTCCCCCGGGTGCTCCGGTTTCCCCCACAGTCCAAAGACATGCGGTACAGGTGAATTGGGTAGGCTAAATTGTCCGTAGTGTATGAGTGTGAATGAGTGTGTGTGGATGTTTCCCAGAGATGGGTTGTGGCTGGAAGGGCATCCGCTGCGTAAAAACGTGCTGTATAAGTTGGCGGTTCATTCCGCTGTGGCGACCCCAGATTAATAAAGGGACTAAGCCGAAAAGAAAATAAATGAATGAATGAATGAATGAAATTTTGGGAGGAGCATGCATAGGTTGTTAGAGGTGCAGTAGGTGATTGTCTTCAGAAATATTTTTCTCTTTACATTCCAAGTAAATCATTAAAGTAAATGATGTATTTATATGTATTTTTATATTCTGGGTAACGCATAAAACTAAAAAAATTAAAAATTGTCGGGCCAACAAATCCCATAATTCTGATAAGTAGCCCAAAGTGTTTGTCAACAAATGTAGATTTGTACAACTGCGCACCTCTGTTCATGCAGATCTGCCATTTGCGTGTGTATGCGCCATGGTCTCAGCGTTAAAAAACAAATGCTGAATCAAAACTTTTTAAAATCCTGAATCAGTAATGAAGTTACTTTTGCATGCTGGAGGAAGGACGACACCATGGCTGAAGTATTTCTTTTAGACAGGTAATGTTATATTCTAAATATCTTTTAGTCACGCAAAGCTGATGTAGATTTTGTTGTTTTACGAATAGGTTATATACACAGAAGTGTTGTTCAGCCACTGAAATCTTCCGGCAAAAGATTGATGTGACTAATTTCAGTTTCATAAGGGACCTTTGACAGCATCGATAATGTAGATTTTTATTTAGTTTAACAACAAAACATACAGTAAGTAAGTCTGCTTTACTGAGGTGAAGGTGGTTTTATATTCACATTGATTCATTTTTGAACAATGACAACTTTTAATATATTGTTACTTTGAATATTAGGTCTGAAATAGCATGCAAGTATGGCTTAGTAATAAGAGTAATTCCTGCACGCTGCTGGTCAACAACTGAGCATACAGTCGCTTCAGGACAAAGAGCGTGAGAGAGTGAGACCATCGATCCTTGCATGCATGAAATATTGCACATTATGACAAGTTTTGCTTGCTACACAACTGAAAACTAGATGCTAGATATAATACAGTTTTCGTTCAGAATTGTAGTATTATAAAAGTACTATAAAGTTTTCTAACTGGCAAATGACATGATCTAGTGGGTCTCTGTCATCTTTAATGTGCGTGTTCGTGATTTCAGGAGGCGTGGCTTTGGACGACAGGGGAGGGGATTGTATTTGAAAGATATTATGCTAACCGGTTAGCATTTAGGCAGTTCACCTACTGCACCTTTAACACTGCAATTTCATAAAAATATATACAATCAGAATTAGAGAATCCTTATAAACATAGGTCTCAAACTTAATTCCTGGAGGGCCACAGCTCAGCACAGTTTTGCTTCAACCCTAATCAATCACAGCTGATCCAACTAATCAAGGAGATCAAGACTACTAAGCAGGTGTGAGTTTAAGGTGGTTGAAGCTAAACTATGCAGAGCTGTGTCCCTCCAGGAATTGCATTTGAGACCATTGCTTATAAATATTGAAGCTTGTCCAGGGTTTTGGGGAGTGTGGCGGGCAATGATAACAGAATGGCCCAAAAATGGACATTCTGTCATCATTTACTCACCTTTCAGTAGTTCAAAACCCATTTGAGTTTCTTTCTTATGTTGAACACAAAAGAAAATCTTTTGAAAGAGGCTGGTTGCTGGGACACATTGACGTCCACAGTTTTGGATAAGAAAGCCAATTGGTCCCAGCAACCAGCATCAAATAGAAAATAAACTTAAAGGAAAAAAAACTCAACTAGGTTTTGAACAAGTAAAGGGTGAGTCAATGATAACAGGCATTTTATTTTTGGGTGAACTTTTCCTAACATTGTATGCCAATGTGTCAAAGTAAGCTAATTGTCTGCCATGTTCATTCATTAATTAATTTTCGGCTTAGTCCCTTTATTAATCATGGGTCGCCAAAGCAAAATGAACAGTCTACTTATCCAGCATATGTTTTATGCAGCGGATGCCCTTCCAGCTGCAACCCACCACTGGGAACCACCCACTCATTCACACACATGCACTACTACAGCCGATTTAGCTTACCCAATTCACCTATAGCGCATGTGTTGGGGAGAATGGGGAGAACATGCAAACTCCACACAGAAATGCCAACTGACCCAGAAGAGGCTTGAACCAGCAACCTCTTGCTGTGAGGCAACACCGCGCTGCCCGTCTGCCATGTTTATTTTCTTTTTATTATTATTGTGGTGCCATCAGATTAGCTAAAAAAACCTAATTGCATATATTTTGGAATTATTATTCATTAAAAAGCATACAAATCACAACCTTGTTTTATGTTGCTTGTAAAACTGACCTCAGCATACTTGCCAGTGAAAGTGTTGAGACGGTGTTCTTGTCTCAAGTTCTTGCCAGAAGAGTAAAGACAAAGTTGTTTTTCTCCAAAACTGGTTGTGTGACAAAGAGATACAAAAAAAATATGATGGACATCAGAGCAGTACCCCAAAAAAGAGAGAGAAAAAAATCACCACCAGTAGTGCAGCCTCATGATCTGGTGTTTGTTCCCAGAGCTGTTGGCCTAGAATGTTTAATATATTCCTACTCGGCAGCTCAGATGATCTCATTGTGTCAAAGTTAGAGCTTTGAGTAGTCACTCTAAAACTACCACCAAATGCTGCTTGGTGGTACTATTTTGGCTTTTTTTCACACTCCCTCTTTTTTATCTCTCTCTCACTCTCTTTCTGTATGTGTATTCATTTTCTGCAGGGATGTCGTCAAACGTGCTTTTTCCAAAATGTTCTGCCGATGCAAGGCAGGCTCATTGGTGGCAATCTGAAAGAGTGCCTGCAGACCTGGCATGGAGAATTAATGGCGGGGGCCTGGACTAATGCATTGGCTCCTCTCTTGGCAACCGGCACTGGACGGGAGTCAGGAAGGGGTTGCAGGAGGCGCAGGCCGATATGATTGATGTCACAGATCATTGCAGAATTATACTGCAGTGTGGCTCTATGGCCAAGGAACTGTGGGACCCGCTCAGGGAAACCAATGATGTGTAGAGGAGATCAAAAAGGATTAATAGGGTCAAACAAGGATCCGTGACAGATTGCTATTGTCATAAAATGATTTACGTTCCCCGTTTTCAGTTCTCTCAGTTTTATTATTATTATTATTAGTATGAATATAAATAATTATAACTACAGCTTTAATAATAATCGAACATCTAAACAGAGATGGGACAAAGGGCAGAAAACTATCTATCAATAATAATAATAATAATAAGAAGAAGAATAAGAATAATAATAAGAAGAAGAACAATAATAAGAATAATAATAATGATTATTATTATTATTATTATTATACAAAGCACTAGTATCAAGAATATCATAATATAAGAAAATCAACAAACTCTTTTGTTATATTATTATTATTACTATAATTATCATCATCATTATTTTTATTATTGTTGTTGTTGTTGTTATCAGTATAAATCAAGTATCAACAGTATAAAACTTTTTTTTTTTTTTTTTTTTTTACAAGCTATATACTAGAGAGAAATGCAGCATTTCAT
Source organism: Danio kyathit (assembly GCA_903798195.1). NCBI lineage: Eukaryota > Metazoa > Chordata > Actinopteri > Cypriniformes > Danionidae > Danio > Danio kyathit. The sequence continues at coordinate 36,274,382 of LR812521.1, read as the reverse complement.
TCATTTGCATCAGTTGTTAGAACAATGGTATTAAATTATTTTTTCCTCATATGACCAATATGGAAACCAAATCGAGTAGTTTGCAGTGTGGCGAGTAGCGGCAGTTCCCTCTGTGTCCTCTAGGGAGCAGCACCTCACACAGTTCCACAGGTGCAGTGAAGTAGGATGCAGAAAGACCTCACTGCAGCACAATGCAGCAGCAGCAGGTGAAAGAGCTCTCTCCATCCGCAAACCTCTGCTCAACAGCTCTCTATCCCCTGGCCTTTTCTACCTCACTTCCCAGATCAGGTTATTTTTCTCTCTTCATACATCACAGCACCATCCCTGTGTTCTATATCCCTTCCAGTCTTCCTCTCCCCCCTTTATTTTTATCCTGCCTTGTATATTTATGTAGACTTACACTTGCTTTAGGTGGTGATGTCATGCCTTGTGCAGCTTTAGTGAGCAGAATTTACTCCTTCATTGATATTTTCCCACAGAGGCAGTGTGCGAATTATACATTGATGATGTTGGGGGTCAACCTTTTCTGCAATGTTAGTTTGTGTAATACATGCTTTAGTGAAATGTATATATTTATTTAAATTACATCTAATTTATTAATAAAATGTATTTAAGTTTTCAGTGTTTTGTGGGTTAGGCTATTTAGTGTATTCAGACCTGATTAGCTATTTTCGGCTAACTTTAGGTCAAACTATACAAACTATGCATCTAATTTGGCTTTATGTAGAAACAAACACCTATTTTATGAGAATCAGTCTTGTGAACTGTTACAGTGTTCTAGGGGTGTGCAGTGCTCACGTGTTGGGAAATTTAAGGGAAATTTGCAGGTTTTGTTGACTGAAAGAGACACGCACACATGAATAAAGTCCACAGAACACATTGATGTTCACACACATGTTGTACTACAATAGATGAAAACATGTCCATTAATCACCACTGCTGTACAGTGTCCTCCCACCCAGTGTCTCTGACTAAAAATACCAGCAGAGGCATCAGAGAATCACATTTGAAGCGTGAGGCGTGTATTGAAAAAGCTGCTAGAGAAGCTAATTACCTATTCAGGGCTGTCATCAACACTTCTTTAAGACTGTCATTGTGCCATTCATACTGCTGGCTGTGCGGATGATAGTCCTACCCATAAGCACAGTGTTACAGCTTCATTTAATTGGGTCCTGAACCGTCAGCAGAGATATGGTGAGCGATTTGCCTGAATAGGATCTGATAAAGGACTCCTTATGCGCAGGTAGAGCTGCAGGTAAATGCTGGACTCGTTCCAGGAAGGGACTCTGTGAATATAAAAATGGTATCATACAGCAGCGCTGCCTTAATGGAACTGCTTAAAGAGTTTGCAAGAAATTAACCATCTCAGGTGACACTGTAGAGTCCAAGTTACACACACTCACACATACGCAAGTATATACAGTTGAAGTCAGAATTATTAGCCCCCCTTTGAATTTTTTTCTCTTTTTCAATATTTCCCAAATGATGTTTAACAGAGCAAGGAAATTTTCACAGTATGTCTGATAATATTTTTTCTTCTAGAGAAAGTCTAATTTGTTTTAATTCGACTAGAATAAAAGCAAATAAATTTTTTTAACACCATTTTAAAGACAAAATTATTAGCCCCTTTAGGCAATTTTTTTTTCCGATAGTCTACAGAACAAACCATCATTATACAATAACTCGCCTAATTACCCTAACCTGCCTAGTTAACCTAATTAACCTAGTTAAGCCTTTAAATGTCACTTTAAGCTGTATAGAAGTGTCTTGAAAAATATCTAGTCAAATATTATTTACTGTCATCATGGCAAAGATAAAATAAATCAGTTATTAGAAATGAGTTATTAAAACTAATATGTTTAGAAATATGCTCTCTGTTAAACAGAAAACGGGAAAAAAATAAACAGGGGGGCTAATCATTCAGGGGGGGGGGGGGGGGGGGGGGTAATAATTCGAACTTCAACTGTAACTCTGGTTTAGAGAAACTCTTCATAGACATCATGATATTATACAGTGCAATCTTTATATTCCATCTCCTATCCTAACATAAACCTATCAAAAACATATGAAATTTATTGAATTTCACAAAACACTTCACATGTTCACCAATAATGTGATCTCTCCTATTATGAATAATCAGAGTAAGAATTAAATCTGAGAAAAAAAAAGTGTTTGCAAGACATGCACAAATGTCCTGTTACCCACACTTTTATTATTCTGTTTTATTTAAAGGGTTATTTTACCCAAAACATGCTAATTATGTAAATTATGTTATTAATTACTCAACGTCATGCTATTCCCTTGGAACACAAATTAGGCTATTTTAGATTAAATCCAAGAGGTGTTAAATATTGTTAAAATCGCAACAGTTTGAGTATTGTATTTACATTAAATTTAAGAAAAATTTGAGCATTATGAGCTTTCATGTAAATATATTGTCTGGTTAGACTACTCTTTAAGTTGCGCTTTACAGACTAGACTTACACTGATCCAACAAAACTGATGAAATATTTGTTGCCATTTGTGTCTGTATTACAACTGTCTGTGTCTGTTAGAGTCTCTGTTGGAGCTTACCAGTGTTTAAAATATGCCTGATAGACATCCAAATTAGGGCTGGGCGATATTGTAAAAACAATTATCATGATATCATTTTTCATATCATTCGATATTGATAATTATTAAATATTATCTAACAATCCATTTAGGAATATTAGTTTTTTTTGTTATTTAACCACTTTATTTTAATTTACCAACATTACTAAGGCAAATAGTTTTAATAGTCAAAAACAAAAATATTTTAACAAAATATCACAAATTGTGAAGTTGAATGACTATATTACCCCTTATGCTAAAAAAGTCCGTCAGAAGGGGTGCTAGTGGTCGGGATGCACAAGAAAAGAAACCAAAAAGCCACTCTGGCAACATCCTTACATCCTTTTTTTAAATTTACAATCTCCTCACTGCTGCTATACGGCACTCATTTTCGCATGTGTTGTTATTCTGACCTGAAGTGAAAAGAGCGAGCCCGTGGTTTCCTTCACTATTTTCTATGGGGTCTCTCGTAAAGAGGTGACCATTAATCATTTTCTCAGAGAATAGCTAATGGATCCATTGCAAGTTTATGGAGAAAAGTAAAAAGCACTGCAGTGTTTGGATGCGCTGTGTTTGTCTCAGGTAATTAGTTTACCATGATCACTGAAATGTGTATATTATATACAAAGTGTGAAGCAGATTGGTTAGTTCTACTTACATGAATCATGATGCGCTCGCAGCATTCGAAAATGTTTAGATGTTTAACTAGGTTTATCTGGAAATTATCTGCCTCCATTGGAAATTACAAACTTACACCCTAAGCTTTCAAGGTGCGCGCTCAGCAGCCACATTTTAATAAAACTATAGCCTTCATACTGAAACTTCATACCAAACGTTTTTTTAATCGTTATTGACAGTGGTGATCAGTCAATAAATATCTATACCAATTTTATCGCCCAGCCCTAATCCAAATATCCCAACAAGTTTAATTTGCATAATAGACATCTAACAATAGTCATCAAATACACATTATAAACAGACTGCACCTGTCATTCATTCCTCTTTATTGGATGACTAGTTTATCGTTAGATGTCTGTTATATTTTCACTAATAGCCCAAATGTAGCATCTATGTTTGAACATCTATTATATGTCTTTTAAACCCCAAAATAAAAATTCAGGTCCAAAAACTACAATTCTGGATACAATTGGTCGAAAACTGAAACTGAAAATGCCTTGTAAGAATTATTTATTATTTTATTAAATAATATAAAGTAATTTTGTAAGACTTAAAAAAGAAATATAACTCAATCACTTAAATTATACTGATTTTAAAAACACAAGGCAATAAAATAACCACATTTTATTGACAGGGGAATTTAATAGACAGTGAACAATTCAAGAGGCGTCGTCATAACAGTGTTGCCATGACAACACAGTAACGCAATTGCAAGCAGCAGAAAAAAGAATATAAATTTCATGTCAGTGTGTCATTTGAGCAGACTTTATTTTTCCGGTGAGCAAGTGTGGTACATCCATAGACAAGTATACATTTAAAAGAAAATACACAGAGCAGAATATTGAGCCATTCTGAACTTTAACCATAGTACATGGCCAAACTAGGTAATGGTGCGCTCCGTTGAAATGAATGGGTTTCATATAACATTGCTTTCCGCATCCTGTATGAAAGCTGATTTACACCGCATAGTGACTAAGGCTGAATTGAGGGTGAACAGCACATACTTTTATCCATTTGTCTCTTTAATAAATCTCTACAGCACACATCTGACTGGTATAAAAATACAAGATTTCCAGAAGTTATTTTCCAGTCTGCTGTTATTCAATTCTCTGTGATCTTCATGTAGAAATGGATCACCAAAAAAAACTCTCAACAACTGAAAAAAAAAGTTTACATATACAGTACTACTGATTTCTATATAACAGATTTGTTAGGAGATTTATGTGCCATTGTACATTTTTGAGATGTTTGTAAATGAGCGATGCTTCTTGCATAACATGCTATTAATGTGTAGACATTTCCACATCGCTAAACATGATATGGCACAAAATAAAATGTGACTAGTTGGTTAACCTGTCAGTCAAATGACATTTGTGACCAGTCCTTGACCATTCAAAGCAGCCAAAGTTCCCAGATCTTCAGCTGTCAGTCTAAGGCTATATGTGAGACTAGTCAGACCTTGTTTTCACAAGTGTAACATGCTGAATGTGCACTTGTCGTGTCTTAGAATATCTGAAAAGTGACATGCTGTAATCTGGTGATTGTTCACGTTTGTTGGCGTCTGTCAGTGAGGTGTGAGTTGGCTTGAGGAACTGCTATATTGCAAATAGGAATGAAATGTTATACATGAGGCGCTGTCGCCTCACAGCAAGAAGGTCGCTGGTTCGAGCCCCGGCTGAATCAGTTGGCATGTGGAGTTTGCATGTTCTCCCTGCGTATGCGTGGGTTTCCTCCGGGTGCTCCGGTTTCCCCCACAATCCAAAGACATGCACTATATGTGAATTGAATAAGCTAAATTGGCCGTAGTGTATGTGTGGGTGTGAATGCAAAAGTGTATGGGTGTTTCCCAGTGCTGGGTTGCAGCTGGAAGGGCATCCGCTGCGTAAAACATATGCTGGATAAGTTGGTAGTTCATTCCGTTGTGGCGACCCCTGATTAATAAAGGGACTAAGCCGAAAAGAAAATGAATGAATGAATGAATGAATGAATGTTATACATGAACTGATCTCAGAGCGATGCACAGTAAAATATGCTTTGTATATGGTGAGGAAAGGTTTTTCAGAAGTCCACATGATGTTGAATGCTGTCAAACAGCTGTTCAGACGTGGTAAATGAGTGGATGAGAGCTAAACCTGAGGTCATAAAGGTTAGTGAGCTGAGGTGCAAAGCAATCACCCTCAAACAAATGTGTAGGCGGCGTTCTGGAGATCTGAAAGCGATAAACCTTGAGCTTCATTGACCCTGACCATCTAACCTCATTCATCATAAATGAACTCTCATCAAATGTAGGATATTACAGACTGACAGAGCCATTCAACACTGTGTGAACAATGAACTGTGGATAAACAAGGTGTGATTGTACATTGCTCTTTTGGGGTTTGTATTTTTTTGATACTTTATAAACCTTTGACTGAGACAATGCATTAAAGGGCACCTATTTTACCCCTTTTTCAAGATTTAGGATAAGTCTTTTGTGTCTCCAGAATGTTTCTGTAAAGTTTCAACTCAAAACACCCATCAGATTATTTATTATACCTTTCAGAATATTGGATTTTTCTGCTCTGAACAACAATATAGCTGTTTGTGTTGCCTGTGCCTTTAATGCTAGTTATCCCCGCCCACCGTTCCCATATGCCTTGTCAGAGTGTGCCTCAATCTCAGCCTCAGCTGCATCAGATAAACAGCACAGTGACAGGCAAGAAGGAA
>LR812521.1:36243406-36263406 GCA_903798195.1 Danio kyathit | reverse complement strand
ACACTTCACGCACTCAACGGCTGCTGCTTTGCTCACGTAGCGGAAGGGGTGGAGCTTTCAGGCACTGATGTTGGATTACTTTATTTATTTTGGATTGTGAAAGCAAAATTCTCCTACAAGAGAGATTATAGCGCCTCCCGATGGTGAATGTGGGGATACTCATGGCAGGTATTATTTGGTAGTTTGGTTATTTATTTCACTAATTTGGCAACCGTCAAACGTCATCAGGGAAATGGTTTGAATTTACACTTAGTAAAAAATCTGTTAGTGTTCCATTTGGGACGACACTACATTCATATACTATGCTGTTGAGTGTGTAAGTGCATAAGTACATAAGTACATAGTGGATAAGAGCTTAGTGTGCCATTTGGGACGCAGCTATGGTGCTACAATTAATGCTGTGTGAATAGCTATTAGGGCATCATACTGTATGCACTTCTTCATGAGTCACACAAGTCACCAAACTATCTGACACTCATTAGTCAGATAGTTTGATCTCCTTTCACTACAGTTGAAGCAAAATGATTAGCCCTCCTTTGAAATTTTAAGTATTTTTCAAATATTTCCCAAGTGATGTTTGACAGAGCAAGAAAACTTTCACAATATTTCCTATTATATTCTTTTTTCTTTTGGAGAACTTATAATTTATTTTTATTCGGCTGAAATAAAAGCAGTTTTATACAAGCAGTCAAGTAAAGTCGAGCTTTATTGTCATTCCGCTACATATGTGGACATACAGAGGAACAAGATGTTGTGTTTTGCAGGACAACGGTGCTACATAAATTAATCATAAATACAAACACAACACTAGACATATTTAAAGAGCTACTTAAAAAAAAAGCATAACTAACATATAAGATACTTAACTATTGTAAGGGGGGCAACGGATCTTTCAAGAACTGAACAAATCACACACCACATTACAGTATTCTTAAAAGATTGAACGGTGCCTACGTGTCTGAGCTATGATTTCAATTTCAAAGCAACCCACAGGCACGCAGCAAGGCAATCCACAGGACCACTTGCCAGTTGCAATCACGAACACGTGCTAATTAAGTTTACCTTTTGGTTCACACCGCGACCTGCGTCTGCGAGGGAATAAACATCCTTAGAAATGTGGACACACAAACGATTCGAATCTTCCAAAGTTTAAACAGACATTCAAGAGAAAGGTCAGCACACTCTCAATATAACAAAATAATTTTAAAAGGAAATATTATTTAAGAATTAATTTGATTTAATTGGCTACAGAACAAACCACTGTTGTCCAAAGAATTGTCTAATTAACCTAACTTGCCTAATTAAGCCTTTAAATTGCACATTAAGCTGAATACTATTATCTTGCAAAAGAACTTGTAAAATATTATGCACTGTCATCATGGCAATGACCAAAGACATTAGTTATTAGAAATTAAATATGAGGGCAGCATGGTGGCTCAGCGATTAGCACTGTCACCTCACAGCAAGAAGGTCGCTGGTTCGATTCTCGGCTGGGTGAAGTTTGCATGTTCTCCCCATGTTCGCATGGGTTTCCTCCGGGTGCTCCGGTTTCCCCCGCAGTCCAAAGACATGCGCTATAGATGAATTGGGTACACTAAATTGGCCATAGTGTACGAGAGTGTGTGTGAATGTCAGAGTGTATGGGTGGTTTCCCAGGACTGGGCTGCAGCTGGAAGGGCATCCGCTGTGTAAAACATATGTTGGTGGTTCATTCCACTGTGGAAACCCCTGATAAATAAGGGACTAAGCTAAATAAATGAAAAACTAAATATTTAAATATTTAAAAATATAAAAAAAAAAAAAAAAAAAAACATTATTAGAAAATAATTTCTCCATTAAACAGCACTTGGGTAATATTTGCAAAAGTCTATAAATTATAAATGAAAAGGGCTAATAATTTTGCCTTCAACTGCGTAATTTTGTCAATGTGCCAAATTTTAATTGATTTGTAAATTCATCAATAAATTTGAATTTTAAAAAATCATCTGTCATTCTCCAGAGTTTAGTTTGTAGATCATTTTCTTCAGCAGTCTGGTATGCAGGTTTTTGCTCTACATTTTGCTGAAGTGTAATGCAGACTGAGGGAATATAAAATGTCTGAGAGTATACGTTTTATCATTAATGATTTTTCAGCAGAAGAGAGTCTTGATGATGCAATATTCATGACATGCAGCATCTAGTCTAATAATAGACTCGACTACAAAGCTTAGCTTCACGTTGTGACCCTGATTCTGCGTTGAATCGGCTCTCGACTTGTGAATAAACACATTATCCCCAGCCACTTGGACATGCAGCGTTTCTGACATTTACATTCCTGAATTTGAATTGATATCAGTATATAAACGTCAGATGTATCCATGTTCTTTTGTGCTGTTCTCTGTTTAAAAAAAAAGAAGGCATGACTTCAAATGATGCAGAAGAAAATCTTGATTTACAATTCGTAAAAATAATGAGCTGCCTGAGGGATGCACCTTAACAAAACAAAAAGAAAAGGCCCTTTCCTGCAGATGTGGGGGTTTTTTTCTGTGCATTATGAGGACGGAAACATTAATAAGAATCAAGGCAACAAAAGACCGAGTTGATGCATTACTCTTCTTTTTTTTTATCTCCATTCTATTCCAAATAGAAGAAATTAATTTTTAATGCCCTGAGAGAGAGAGTGCACCCCAAATGCTCCCTGACTGAAGAGAAGTCTTAAAGTAAAACTTTAGAGTTGCGCAGTGATGTGGTAGAAGCAGCCTTTAGGACAACATTTATTTATTTATTTATTTTTTTTGCACATTAGTTGTGTCTTATTTCTGTGTTTTTCCCCTTTATATTTTTTTCCTCCTCTGAATTATCATTTGCCTTTGGGGCAGCTGCAGATGGGTTTTTTTTCTTCCTCTTCAATGAATTAAAAGAATTAATTAGAGGATTTCAATGTGAATGCGGGAAAAGATGTTTTTGTACTCATTTCTGTGCTCGCTCATATCTGATGGCAAGTCATTAACTGACGGGCCAAAAATCCTGAAATTTTTTTTTTGCCAAGTATGCTTGGTGGTTGAGAAGAGCTGATGAGTTTTGACAGGGAATGTGGGTATACTTTACAATAGGGTTTACTTTATTTACTTTAGTTAAAGGTATCAGGGTATATTTTTTATTATGTTCTCTGAGGTCACACTTTTAATAGTTTAATAATTGAATATCATATTTCAGAAGGCAATTCTCAAATGTGTTAATAATTAGTGTATTAAAAAGGTCATCAAATTTCCTTACGTTCAGTGAGTCCACAATGGATTTGGCATCCCGTTACAATCCCAAATTTGGATTAGTGTGGAAGATGTGAATTTCGGAGACTTCTAAAATAATTTTTATTAATTCAGGTAATTATTAATGTTTTTTCATTATGCATGATCTTAATCAGGGGTGCCCACACTTTTTCTTATGAAGGGTCAAAAACCAAACTTCACTAAAGCTAGTGGGCCGAAAATAAATATAGTTGCCATGGGTAATTTTCTAATTTATTTAATACTATTTAAAAATAAGTAGAAAACATTGCTTTATATTAACTAATGCAGCATAATTTATTTTACATTCTATAATGAACTTATTACAGTAAAAACAAAAACATCTCATTTATAACAAAATGGAGTTACGTTTTTGCCTTGATTTGCTCACCGATGTGGTGACGCGGTGGCACAGTGTAGAGGTGTGAACCTACACTGGTCTCACGGTTCGGTTCGGTTACGATTATCATGCCATCGATTCTGTTCAATTCGATATCTCGGTGCATTGACGATTCTTTCCATACACAGTTTTATATTTTCTTCACAGCACAGCAATTCTTGTATTAAAATGTATAAATATATTTATATACTATTTGTAAAACAATTTTGTCCTTTAAAACAAACAGTCAGATATGTAAACTGTACCTTTAAACAACAATCCCACTCGCTTTCTGAGCCTTTTCTACCAAGTTCTTTCTTACACCCCTTTGATTGGTCACGCGCTCAACAGAAAGGGCTGCGATTGGCTCTTACACGCTGGTGCTCTTCACAGATGCACTCATAGGCCACAGTGAGACAGAGAGAGAGAAATGGAGATTACTTTCATTCTCTTAATCGCCGTGAAATAGGGGCTTTTGCTGTAAGTGTCAGTGAAACAGAGTTCAGCAAACACACACACAGTGAAATTGTGCACAGTTTCAGAGTTTTTACGTAGTTAGAGCGTTGTAAATACTCACGCTCGCGGCTCGCCTCCCTCGCCATAGTAAGCTACGGTGACATAGCGCATGTGAGAAAAATGACGTCAGTACATAATAACTGGTTATGATTATTACTGAACCGATACCGAATTGTCCGCGTCTGCATCGCGGTGCACCGAAGAAACAATTAATTTTGACACCCCTAGCACAGTGGGTAGCATGTTCGCAAAAAGGTCGCTGGTTCGAGCCTCGGCTGGGTCAGTTGGCGTTTCTGTGTGGCGTTTGCATGTTCTCCCCATGTTTGCGTTTGGTTTCCTCCAGGTGCTCCGGTTTCCTGCACAAGTCCAAAAGACATGTGATATAGGTGAATTGGGTAAGCTAAATTGTCTGTAATGTATGTGTGTGAATGAGTGTGTGTGGATGTTTTCCAGTGATGGGTTGCGGCTGGAAGGGCATCCGCTTGCGTAAAACATGTGCTGGATAAGTTGGCGGTTCATTCCGCTGTGGCGACCCCGGATTAATAAAGGGATGCTCACCGATGTTTTTTGCATAGTCCTCTATCTTTCGAGTGACATTAGTTACTTTTTTTAAAATCAGATTCATGTACATTTAATTGAAACATTTAATTTCAGTTTGTTTTTTTTGTAGCTGAGCAATAAAACAAACAAACAAACAAACAAACAAAGGTTACGTCAAATTAGAAATGATGATCTCTTTCAAAGACATGCGCCCCAACCCTCTCTATCCCTCTCATTCTCTTCTCAGATAGGATAGTGGGCTAAATCAAAGGTTACAATGGGCCAACTTTGGCCCACGGGCCCTACTTTGACACAGCCATATCACCCTGCAGCCCAAGACCGGTTACTCACTGAAGCTAAGCAGGGCTGAGCCTGGTCAGTACCTGGATAGGAGACCACATGGGAAAACTAGGTTGCTGTTGGAAGTGGTGTTAGAGAGGCCAGCAGGGGGTGCTCAACCTGTGGTCTGTGTGAGTCCTAATGCTCCAGTAAAAGTGAAGGGGACACTACACTGTCGGTGGGCGCAGTCTTTCGGATGAGACATTAAACCGAGGTCCTGACTCTCTGTGGTCATTAAAAATCCCATGGCACTTCTCGTAAAGAGTAGGGGTGTAACCCCGGTGTCCTGGCCAAAGTCCCTCAATCGGCACTTACCCATCATGGCCTCCTAATCATCCCCATCCACCGAACTGGCTCTATCATTGTCTCTTCACTCCACCAATAGCTGGTGTGTGGTGAGCGCACCGGCGCCGTTGTCCTGTGGCTGCCGTCGCATCATCCAAGTGGATGCTACACACTGGTGGTGGTGTGGAGAGACCCCCCCTCATGATTGTGAAGCGCTTTGGGTGTATGGCTATACACAATAAATGCGCTATATAAATACACATTACATTACATTACATTACATTACTTTGGCCATCTAAATGTACATCAATACAACATTAAATGTTAAATTATTGAATGTACTGTATTTTAGCATATATTATTATTTAATGAAAAATGTTAATTCTTTATGCAAAACTGATTTTAGCAAATTTAGTCAGTTTAAGAAACTAACATTTAACTTCCTATACGTTATAATTTCTTCTTTTTATTTTTCATTTATTTACTTATAAACACAAATAAACACAACAATGGTTGGCCACTGTGCTGTACAATGAGATAGAAGAAATATCAGATAGATGAAAAATTAAACATAATAATTAGTGCTGGGAAAAAAAAATTATTGTGATTAATCGCATCCAAAAAAAAAATTGTTTTGACAAAATATATGTGTGTGCATATATATTGTATATTGTATATATGTATATTGTACAAACAAAAATAAGCAAAACTATTTTGTTACATAGATATTTAAATGTATATAGAATTTGTCTTACATATACATTTTGTTTCTACATATAAATAAACATTCTTTCAAATTTGTGCATGGATGTGTGTATTTACTGTAAATATTCATAATAAATATACAGTACACAATGTGCATATATTGTCAAAACAAACTTTTATTGTGTATGCCCAGCACTACTCCTACTACTACTACTACTACTACTACTTATAATAATAATAATAATAATAATAATAATAATAATAATAATAATAATAATAATAATAATAAATAAAAAACACTGCCAATAAATAAATAAATAAATTAACTAATTAATTAATTTGTCATTCATTTATTTATTTATTTATTTATTTATTTAAGCAAAAGTAAGAAGATGTGACTGTAACTTAGATTTAAAATCATTTAAAATTTAGCACTTACGGAATGCAAATTCACTGCTTTTTTTTTCTCGTTTGATTCCATCCTTCTTAAATCCCAGAATTCCTGAGACGCTGCTTGACCTGGACATCTCTCAATGCCTCCAAGGTGTAAAATGTGCTCTCTGGGACTGTCATACATCAACATGAATGTCTCTCTCTCTCTCTTCTTCACCTCCGCTCTAGCGTGAGTCTGCTCAAGTGTCTGCTCACAGGAATCCTAACAAGTGCTTTTGATTTTCTGCCAGTGCTTCAGAGAGTTGCAAGTTCATCTCTTTGCCTACAAAGAAGACTCAAATATCAGAGGGATTTCGAGGATGTAAGAGGACATTTATTGTAATAGGTTATTTGTCCTGCCCTCTGACTGGTTACTCAATCCGTTTTAAGTGTTGCAGTTCAAAGATACAATACCTTTTAAACTGGCATACTAAAAACAATCATTTCATATATCGATTAAAAAACAAAAAACAAAAAAACAATTAAGGGCAATTTCTAATGAAACTTCATACTTCTGGCACTATGGCTACATCTACACAGATACATTCAATTAAAAAATTATTTTTGTGGCCAGATTATTTTATTATGTGCAATCTCACTCAGACATTTCAGTATGATTTGCTCATCCCTCAATAATTGTTTAGCGGTGGGGTTTGGGAGCATGCTTCCCTTTAAAATTAGTACATTTTCGTGCAAATTAAATTAGCCACTTTTCTGATAATATGTCAAATAGTTTCCTCACTAGATCAGACTGTTTTCCTCTGCGTTTGGCCTTCCATCCACACTGAGAAAGAAAATTAGTTTGATTTTCGACTCTTTTTATGTTCTCTCAATTTAATCAATTTTAAAACAAACATATTTGCGAAAAGTGACAAATGGAGGAATAAACGTGCTTGTTTAAATCACGTGGCACACATTGTACTGACAAATACTGTATATGTTTATACCTGTACTATATGTTCTACTTTATACAATATTGATATTACATTCCTGTGAAGATGACTGATTTTACTTGCAATTGTTGTCCTATAGAGCTGGCCGATTTGGCCTAAAATCAAAATCTTTTATTTTAATTTTAATTAATTTAATTTTAACTCAATTACGATTAATGAACCATTATTTATTTTCTTTATTGAATTTTTTTACCCTCATAGTTTACAGACAATTTTTGAACAGTAAATGTGCTCTTATATTACAAGTAAGAGACTTCTGAATAAAGGTTTCATTACTTGATTTTAAAATAATTGAAGGAAACGCACACTATATACTATCTATGATTATTTAATCAACATCAATATTGAACAACTGAAATTAAAACATACATTGCCTAAAACAAACAGTCACTTTTTTCTTTTAAAACTTTTGAAAACAAAATAAAATATTTTCAGTGTTTTTCATATTAAAAGAAGAAAATAAGCAGCATATGTTTAAAAAACAAAACTCTTGTATATACTGTAAATAATATTTTAAACAGTGCATTTCTTGCATCTTCTGTAAACAAATATTTTAATGTAAATAATGATTTTAATGTATAATGGAAAATATGCCGTCTTAATGCATCTCTCGTGCAGCTTCTAATCATCGTCAATAAAGTGCAAAGTAAGACTCAAGAATGGGTCCATAGTTCATGACCAGAGATCAGATGTGGCTGCAGAAGTAGAAATCAGCCACAGCAAAAAAAAATGAAGGCAATTATAGTTTGGAAGATATGTGGAATGGCAGTTGAGTGCAAACTGGGTGACCCAGTAAGAGGTGAGATATTTTGCTAATTAAATCAGTGTAATGAAAATGACAAATAATGACTAATAAAAGGTCATTTTAAAATTAAGATGACTAATAAAAAACTGAGAACTTTACCATGTCTGGTTTCTCACTTGTCTTAGTGAGTTTTTTTTCTGTTTGTTTTGCTTATGTGTATCGAAGTGATATTTGCATTTTCTGACATTTCTGTATAAATTAATCACTGTAATGAAAATGACAAATAATGACTAATAAAAGTATTTTATCAATTAAAATGACTAATAAAACATCACAGTGAGAACTTTACCATGTCTGGTCTCTCACTCATCTTAATGAGGTTTTTTGTTTGTTTATTTTACGCATGTGACATTACTGTATAAATGAGTAACTTTAGGAGAACGCTTGAAAACAGCAGTGTTGACAGCGTTTAGAAAGGAAAGCATCATTTTCAAATGCACCTGGATTAATTATGAGAGGCCACTTTATTTTTTAAAGGTTTTCATTGGTCAAATTAATCCACCAAAATCTGCACATTGTGAACATGTGCATGTGCATAACTGAAAAGCATGAAGATAAGAAGATCAGAGAGCACCAGATAAGAAGAAAGGTTTATAAACTATGATTGAAACACATTTACCAAATTAATTCCAGCATAGGCATAAAAAGTCATGTGGTTTTGTTTTAACAGATCATGTGAGCATAAAAATGGGATGGGACAGCATTAATGAAAGCAGACTGACCACATTGCACAACAACTGAAATTTGGGTTTGTTCATTCTAAAATCCCTCAGCCAAAGTCCATCATCAAAGTGGTCCAGTATTATTACCTCTCAGTCATGAGCTGCTGTGCTCCCAAAGAGCGGTCTTGAGCCTCTCTAAAAGCCACCGTGTGTGTTCACTGCATTTTGTCTACTAAGGTGCAGGTAATTTGCTGTGTTTAAAAAAGGCCCACAGTAGCTTCCATCGCAGCAACTTTAATTTTTCTTTTTGATTGTGGGCAAAAGTGACAATTTCCTTCTCTTTGACTAGATAGTATGGAAACAGCACTTTATTCGCAAATGCTTTTATGCGATATTCCAGTTTTGTAAATAAACCTAATTTGCATCTTTGCATGGAAACTTAGGTAGCAAATACATGACTCCGCCCCTATATTTACAGAACATTAAGCCTTTTTTTTCATGTGAACAATCATGTTAGTGAAGAGTATCTAGGCTCGAAATGTCACCTGTGGAGAGAACTTAAATATTTGGATTTTTTTGGAGTTGTGATGGGTCTACTTTAAGTGTTTTGGTTCAACTCATTTTGGTGTACAACCAAATGATGTACAAAAGAGATTAAAAAAAAAAAAAGTTTCAAACATTACAAAAAAACAATGTGTGGAAGATAAAATAATAATAATAATAATAATAATAATAATAATAATTCTTTACATTTTTTTTAATAATTCTTTACATTACTTTTCTAGACACTCAAAGGTCTTTACACATTTTTTGGCGGAATCTCCTCAACCACCACCAGTGTGCAGCATCCACCTGGATGACGCGACAACAGCCATATTGTGCCAGACCACACACCACCTACCAGCTGATTGGCGAAGAGGAGACAAATTGATGAAGCCAATTATGGTATGGGGATGGTTAGGAGGCCATGATAAACAGAGGTCAGTGGGCAGATTTGGTCAGGATGCCGGGGTTAAACCCCAACTGTTTTTTTTTTCGAAGGACATCCTTGGATTTTTAACGACTAGAGAGAGTCGGGACCTCGGTTTAACATCTCATCCGAAAGACGGCACTCACTGAGCAGTATAGAGTACCAGTCACTATACTGGGACATTAGGACCCACACAGACTACAGGTTAGGCACCCCCTGCTGGGCTCACTAACACCACTTCCAGCAGCAACCCAGCTTTCCCATGTGGTCTCCCATCTCCCGGCTATGTACATACATTTATGTAATTACTGTAATGGACTCCTCACTGGCCTTCCCAAAAAGAGAGTGAGACAGTTGCAACTCATCCAGAACGCTGCTGCCAGGATTCTGATCAGAACCAGAAAATCAAAGCACATTACACCGGTCCTCAGGTCTTTACACTCACTACCAGTTACATTCAGAATAGATTTTAAAAGTACTATTAATTGTCTATAAATCACTAAATGGCATAGGGCCTCAATACATTACAGATATGCTCATTGAATACAAACCTAACAGAACCCTCAGATCTTTAGGATCATATAAACTAGAAATTCCAAGACTTCAGTCAAAGCAGGGTGAATTGGCCTTCAGCTACTATGCCCCTCGCTGGTGGAATCAGCTTTCACAAATGATCAGATGTGCTCCAACATTAGGCTCATTCAAATCAAGACTTAAAACACATCTGTTTAGCTGTGCCTTTACTGAATGAGCACTGTGCTACATCTGACAGATCGCACTACTGTGTCTTTCTTTTCTTTTTCATTCTTTTAAAACTGGTTTTAACACATTTTAATCTGTTTTTACTTATTATTTGTTTTTATTTTTCTTATACTGGTCTCTTTTATTCCTGTTTATGCAAAGCACATTGAATTGCCACTGTATGAAATGTGCTATATAAATAATCCTGCCTTGCCTATATTTCAAACTCCTCACTGACAAATGAGTAAAACATGGTATAAGGATTTGAAGTTATAATTTGTTATTAATTTGGGGATACAATAGATAGGGTATTTTAATATGTTGTTAAATGATTCTCGCTATAAAATGCCTGGCAAGATCTGTTGCCATATAACCTACTGTTACACTGAATGACATCTTAAATAATCATTTTAAAATATATATATTTAATTTAAATATCAGAAATGCATTACTTTTACTTGCTGTTGTTCAGTCGATCTTCATTAACTCACAAATGTGATGTTTAAATTCATAGCTTCAGTATATTTAAATCACTTAACTTTAGAGAATATTCGATGACAAATTATCCAATTAATTTCTGTCTAATGTATTCTGATAAAAAAAAAAAAAATCAGCTGCATTGTCAGGTAGTTACCTGCCCCAATGCACTCTGCATAATGAAAAGCTAACAAAATTAATTTGCTGATTCAAGAATGAAATTAATCTCTGCAACTGATAAACATATTCAAGCCGATGATATTACTTATCCAAAACAAAGAAAAGCAAACAGAGCGTTGATCATCAGGCAGGAGGAATGAGTTTAGAGATGTCTAGTAAGCACCAGTAAACAATGATAAAAGACTGTACGCTTCTTACAAACAATATCAAAACATTCCAATAGCAAATAATGCTGAAGTTGTTCAAAAGACACAGGAATGCTTATTTACAACAACAACAACAACAAAAAACACTCTGCATCACCTCAAAAAACATACAAATTTTAATTGGCTTACCGAAATGCATTTTACATAGTTTGAAAGGATGAAATGCCGTCGGCTTGCAAATAGTGCTGTGTTTTCCAGGACAGCAAAGGTCATGAATAGTTGGCTCCATTTTCATTTGGGTTATTCATGAGGCTGTCAGCTTGAGACGTTTGCTCTCTCTAGATGGGCTATTCATAAGTAATTTGGGTGTCTGACTCCCAAATAAAGGTGCAATGAGATTTTGCATGAATTACCTTCCCATGTCGGTTACAAAGGCTAGGACAATTTCAGCTCCATCTCCCCGCATTACAATATAATCATTCAAATCTGCATCTAAAACATATATAATTTAATCCATCACTGCAACATGTAAAAGTGCTCAGCTGCTCCCCCTGTCCAAAAGCAACCGCTATTATGGTGAAGGGCATTCAAGGTGGGTCATACGCAAGTGTGTAAATCTGTATTAGTTTTTGGGCAGTAAAATTATTTGTATGTACATAGGTGGCGGAGTTGGTTTGGTTTAAAACAGGAAACCATTTTTTTTAACCATCATGTAATTCTTATTAGTACACCACTAGTTTAACAAGTGCATCCAATGTGAGAGATATGAGCGTGTTTGTATATTGTTTGTATACACTTGTTGCTGGTAACAGTCTGGATGATCCTTTTCTTCTTTGGTTCAGAGCACACGGCATCCAATTCTCCCCCCAAAAATACCTTAAATACTGATTTATCTGTCCTCAGTACATGTTTCCACTGTGTGATGGTCCACCCCAGATGCCTCTGAGCCCAGAGAAGTCAATGGCGCTTCTGGACACTGTTAACATAGGGCTCCCTTTTGGCACAGTACAGTTTTAACTGGCATTTGTGGGTATAACTACATATTGTAGTACTTGACAAAGTAGTCCTGAGCCCATGTGGTGATATCGCTTCTAGATGAATGACGATTCTTGATGCTGCCTGAGGGATCGGAGATCACGGTTGTTTTTAAACGATATAATTATTTTTTCATGTATTTGTTATTAAACTGGCGATCCTCTGCCCATCTTAGCTCCTAAAGGACCAGACCATTTGTACCAAATCATTATTACAAATCACCTGTTGAGATCACCTGTTTCAAATCAGGAAAGGGTGTATATTTGCACATGAAAAGAAGTTGACCAGACGAAACATGACATATATTGTGTCTATATTGTCTGCAATGAAATACAAGTCAAAGTAAATGTGGAAATTACTACTTTCTTTTTTTTTTTATTTGTGTTTTCTATACTCTCCAAACTTTTTCTGATTTGGGGTTGTATATCATTAAGCCCTACATACATACATATAGTAGTCAACCTTATTTTATTCAATAGACTTTGCTTTTGTTACATGATTAGTTTAATACTCCTCTAAAATCCCAAAGAATCATAGAAATAATTATTCATGCATTTCTTAATATATTTCATGTGGTCCATATTGTGAGTTTAATGAAACTTCTTCTTCAAAAAAACATTTACTCATTCTCCACTTGTTTCAACCCTTCTTGCATTTTCTTCTGTTGAACACAAAAGAAGTAACTGGTAGACGCTGACTTTGAACTGGTGTTTTTTTCCTACTATGGATGACAATGACTAGTTTTCAACAGTCTTCAAAATGTCTTCTTTTGTGTTCAACAGAAAAGTAAAATAAATCCATAAAGCTTTGTAACCACCTGAGGGTCAGTAAATTTAGAAAATTTTCATTTTTGAGTGAATTAACCCTTTAAAGTCTGCAAGAAGAGGAAGTTGCTGAGAATTTTATTTCAATACTTTGATGTACTTCACCAACTCATTCACTATAACTTTTGTCAAAAAACCTACTGGACCCCACTCAAAAGACATCGTATCAATGCCTCCTTTAATCCTCTCTGTGATAAATGTCCTGACCAGGAACTTGGGTCTTTTTTTCATATAATGTGGGAATGTGGAAAAGTACAAAAATTCTGGAATGAGGTCTGTGTTATCATATCTGAAATTATTGAATATCCTGTAGCAGTGAATCCTTCTATTCTATTACAGAGCAATGATTTTTTGTTGAATCTCACCAAGCTACAAAAAGCTGTTTGGCTGGCTGGCTGGCTTAACTTAAACTACTAGCCCAACATTGGCTGCCTCCACATAATTTGGACACGTTGAGTGGTTGGTACAACTTCAGGACATTATAATGTTGGAATTTTCCACAGCTCGAGTGTACTTGGTACAAATGAGTACATTAAAGGTCTGGACTTCAGTTGCTGACAAAATCTCCATGTTTATTGCACAAAGCAATGATCAGGATCCAGAATGATTGCCTTATTTTGTATTGTTGATACTTGATACTGTACTTTGTTTTTGTTTTTCTGTTAACTTCTATTTATTGGATACCCCAGATTAAAAAGACCACAGGGGAGGGGGGTGGGGGTAGTTGAATTGAAATATTTCATTATATTGTTTTTTCAGCTTGTATGCTTTGTTAACAATAACAAAAAAAAAATACTTTGATGTACTTCTAACTACAATGGAATATTGAGTTAGGGTTGGTCTTTCTTTTTGGGCACCGTTCCTACATAGCAAACTAACAGTACGGGGGGCGTGATTAAGAATATTGTGGCTGAAGCCATCAGACTAACATCATCAGAGAAGGACCGCCGCTCCAAATGTCAGAAGCAAATGGTCAGACAGACTTTGATTGAAGCCTCACTTTTTTTGCAGTGGATTAACTTGCATGTGTTACTGTTTACCTAAAGAAAAACAAAAGGTGCGTCCCAAATCCAATAGTATCTGGATGCTGAGATTGTGTCAGACACAATGCACTCAATGGAGCTAGTGACATCACTGCGAAGCGTAGGGTTAGGGGTGGGGCTAGGTGAACGCATTAAAAAGCATTGGATGCAGCTCAGACTGCATCTGCATAGAGTCTGCAGCCAGACCCCTCTCCCCAAATCGCATACTTATGCACTAATCTACGCCATTTTGTAGTATAAATAGTGTAAGTAGTGTGTTCACACTGAAACTCTAAATAGAATAAGTGCACTTTAATTACCCGGATGATGCACTCATTCAACCGTTAAAATGAAGTGTGGAATGATGGACACTTCATCCACTCAACGACCACAGTTTTGCTCATGTAGTGGAAGGGGCGGAGCACATGTTGGATTACTTTATTTATTTTGGATTGTGAAAGCAAAATTCTCCTAGGAGAGTGATTATAGCGCCTCCCGGTGGTGAACGCGGTTATAATCATGGCAGCTATTATTTGGCAGGTTGGTCATTTATTTCGCTAATTTGGTAACTGTCAAACGTCATCAGGGAAACGGATTAAATGTACGCTTAGTATAAAAATTCAGGACGACACTACATACATATACTATGCTGCCATTTGGGACGCAGCTAATGTGTCCTAACAACATGATGAACAATATAGATTTTGATTTTCACATGGACTTTAAGCTCCTGCTGTGCTGCTTTGATCCTCATACTGCATCTCCATGTGAAGGCGACAGGTCAGGATTGATTGCTGACGCCTGAAATGTCACCAGTGCTACTACTGTAAGTTTTGAAACCTAAAACCGAGACCTCGGTGCTATGTTTCCAGTGGGTCGTAGCCTGTGAGGGAGGGAAGTGAAGGGACATGTATGTTGTCTGGATGATGGCTGAGCTGTCAGGCTGTGGAAGGGACACTGGAACAGAGGCCTGTCCTGTCATCTTGCTCAGCCTGTCTTCATGCTTCATTAGTAGAGCCTGTCAGATGACACTCGCGGGTCTCGGCTAATCACTGTAATGGCCTGACATTCGCTGTCTGACCAGCTCCTAGTAGCTCCGCTGACCTAGAACATTCCCTCCACCTGCCTGACAAACGCTTGGAGCTCCTGATCATGAGCTGCTGAAGACTTTCATCATTTCTTTCACTTTGTTCTTCATTAAGGTTGGTAAACATAGCACAATGTAGATTTACACTGTGGATTTAGTGCGGTCAACTAAGTATTATTATTATTTAAATTCATTACTTTGTCTCTCTTATATTATGTCAGCAACACATGTTTGCAATTATTATTTCAATTATTATTACTGGGTAGCACAATCGCCTCACAGCAAGAAGGTCGCTGGTTCTAGGCCGGGCTGGGTCAGTTGGCATTTCTGTGTGGAGTGTGCATGCTCTCCCCATGTTGGTGTGGATTTCCTGCGGGTGCTCCGGTTTCCCCCAAAAGTCCAAAGACATGCACTACAGCCAATTTAGATTATTCAATTGGCCTATAGCACATGTGTGGGAATGATTAGATTAGATTAGATTCAACTTTATTGTCATTACACATGTACAAGTACAAGGAAACGAAATCCAGTTTAGGTCTAAGCAGGAGTGCAATAGCAGCAAGTGCAGGATACTGGTAAAGGTTATAAAGTGCAGTTATAGAAAAAACTATGGTGATATTTACAAATGGATGTACTATGAACATTATATACAGGTTGTATTAGCTATGACAGAGATTTACAATGATGGATATATGTACAGGCTGCTATTAATAATCAGAAGTGTGCAGATAGGTAAACAATTACAAGTGTATACAGTGGCTGTGTACATAATTACAAATGTACATGTGCAGTGTACAGTTCAAATAAATGAATCAGTGCGATGTAGTGCAAAGAATATGTGCAATTGTTAAATAGTGCAGTGATTATGAGGAGTAAGTGTTATGAGGAGAGTGGGGGGTGTATTAGGGGGCATACATGCGCTTTATAAGTTGGTGGTTCATTCTGCTGTGGCGACCCCTGATTAATAAAGAGACTAAGACAAAAAAAATCAATAAATGATAATGAATATTAATGATTAGTAGTAAAAATGTATTCATTCATTCATTCATTCATTCATTCATTCGTTCATTCATTCGTTCATTCGTTCATTCATTCATTCATTCATTCATTCATTCGTTCATTCATTCATTCATTCATTCATTCATTCATTCATATTCTTTTCGGCTTAGTCCATTTATTAATCTGGGGTCGCCACAGCCAACTTATCCAGCACATGTTTTACACAGCGGATGCCCTTCCAGCTGCAACCCATCTCTGGGAAACCTCCAACAACACTCATTCACACACATACATTACGAACAATTAAGCCTACCCAATTTACCTGTACCGCATGTCTTTGGACTGTGGGGGAAACCGGAGCACCCGGAGGAAACCCACGCGAACGTGGGGAGAACATGCAAACTCCATACAGAAACGCCAACTGACCCAGCTGAGGCTGGAACCAGCGACCTTCTTGCTGTGAGGCGACAGCACTACCTACTGCGCCACCGCATCGCCTAGAAATTTAAAAATAATAAATTATTTCCAAGTTATTTATTTGTAAGAATTTGATACATTTAATAAAATCTATAGTATTAATATTAAATATGCAATGTAAGTAAAATAAACTAAAATAAGTGATAAAAGAAAGCTGAAAGTACTTTATTATTTATTCATTTACTCAGAATAAAATATATAGTTTGTACAAATAACAAAATATAAATAAATTATTAATTATTACACTGTTATTTTTTTAGTTGTTAAATTTTGTTAAATATTTTATATATAATATATATTTATATATTATGTTTACAATTATATTTTATTATATTAGCATAGACTATGAATAATAAGTAATAAAGTGATAAAATAACTTTCAGTTTGTTACACAGAGCGATCGTTCAGGAGCTCTGCGGGAAGTAAGATTTTGCATGTATGGTTCTTTTTCTCAAAGTGACGGCAAGCCATGGCATGAGCACACTCGGCAGTGAAAAGAGGAAACTGAAAAGTGCGCACATCATTTAAATGATCATATCACATTTTAAAGTTATGATTACAACAAGCATTTGATATGTTTTTTTCTTTTGTAGTGAACACAGAGTGTTATGGGTGAGAATAAATGTTTAACAGTGTCAGTATAACTACTTTAGCTTAACACTTTTAACTTTATACTTTTATATAAGGTTGAATATAATGCAGGAGAGAATCTCATAATGACAAATGTTTCATTTTACCAGTGAAAAAAAAAACAGTCTAATAATGTTCTTAATGACAAATGACAAGCATATGTCCCAAACATAATAATTCAATTTCAGAATATTAATAATAATAATAATAATAATAATAATAATAATAATAATAATAATAATAATAAGAATAATAAGAATAATAATAGTAGTAGTATTATCAACAATAATAATAATAATAACAATAATAATAATAATAATAATAATAATAATAATAATAACAACAACAATATTATTAGTAGCATCAACAATAACAACAACAACAACAACAATAATAATATTATTATTATTATTATCTAAAAAAAAAGTAAATTAAGATTCTCATTGAAATAATGTTTACATAAGTTTTTTAATTAAACAGATTACTTATGTAATGATTTGAGGGTTGATTTTGCAAAAGTGTCATTTTCCCACAAGGCCTTACTGCTGACAGAGACGGAGATGAAAAGTACAGGAGAGTAGCAGCTCTGCTGTCTCAGCATCTCTTCGGTGAGCCGGGCTCCGCAGCTCCAGCTCCTGCTCCAGCTATATTTTATCGAACACAATATAATGACCAAAAGCAGCAGCAGTATCGCTTAATCAATGCTTGCTCTCTTCTCCCAAAGGGCTTGTTAGCTTGTAAAATGCTCTTCTCCGCTGTGGATGCGGTCCAGGGTCCGTGCTCTAATATCCGGGTGTCGCTGCAATCCGCCCCCCTCCGGACTGACCCGATAATAATTGCCGCACTGAGCCACCGTCTATTTTTAGGTGTGTTTGTGTGTGGTAAGCAGAGGAAACTTTCTTCAGTTTTAGGGCCAGAATTTAAGAGGAGAAGAGAAGCGATTGAGGTCTGTTGATCCATGAGATGTGAAAAAAACCCTGTCATCATCACACGTGAATTACACTACTTGGCAAAACAACCAAGAATGACATTGTTTAACTTTTGCTAATTCCAGCATTAAGCAGTCACAGCTTTCCTTGTTTTCTGTAGACTAGTTTAGTCTGTTCACAGTTTTGAATGGAAGTTTTTTTTTTTTCATCTGCATTCAACCTAAAGCACTATGGGCCTATCATACACATTGCGTATGTGGCACCAGGTACAACTCAAGTGATTGCTTTGCTAGTTTCAGCCTGGCCGCAGGTATCATTTTCACCTCCTGCTCCATGTTGTTTAAATAGGAAGTGCATTTGCACCCATCTGTGTGCCCATGGGCTGTCGGTCTAAAAGGAGTTGTGTTAAGGCATATTTTTAAAAATTGCTATTCAAGGCAACTGTGAGACAGTGCCAGTGACAAACTAAAACAGTATACATATCTATCTATCTATCTCTATCTATCTATCTATCTATCCATCTATCTATCTATCTATCTATCTATCTATCTATCTAATCTATCTATATATATATATATATATATATATATATATATATATATATATATATATATATATATATATATATATATTAGGGATGCCACAATTCTTAATACAATATTTGAACCGTTCGGTACGACACTCCACGGTTCAATACGCGCTTGTGAATTTCGGTTTTACATTTAAATAATTTATGTGCATTTTATTTCTCTCCGAATTAACTGTTTGTGTGTGCCCTGTAAGTCTACGAGCTGAAGGTGAGGAGGAAACTCCTCCATGCCGAGTAAATATTTAATCACTATGCTCTAAAGTTAGGGGAGCTCAACCATCATTCCACACTTTAACATGACAAGCGGCGGTGAAGTGAGGCAGCAATAAGCAATACGAGGAAGCGCCGGTGTCTTTCAAATCCGCAGTGTTGGGACATTTCGGTTACACGTAATAAGACTAATCGTACGAAAACACTTCCAACATGACTGCACATCTGCGCGCGCCATCACCCAGCAATATCACTGTCTGAAGGCAGAATAGCAGAGAAGGTAATAAAGTCCTCCAAAAAATAACAATCCCTCGCTGAATCCTTCCAGCAAACATATCCAACTGGTTCCGAAAGACACATAAAAATAACAAAGGCAGTGTTAAGTTTAATTAAGATGGTTTATTTATATTTACTGAAGTACAAATATGTTTATTTGAAATGGTCAATTTATGTTTATTATCTTCACATGTATGTATTTTTTAAATTTAGGAATTTACAGTATATGTTCACCAGTTTGTACATGGGCTACCAGCAGCTGTGAGATTTCAGTGTTAATTTTTTTATTATACAATACACTAGGAACTAGTGTACCTTTCTTGGCTTTGAAGTAAAATAAAGGAGTATTGTTTTTATTTTTTCTCTTTCTTACTGTTCCTATTGCCTAAGCATAGAATAACAAAAAACATTTATGTGTCAAGCTATCAGAACCAAACTGAACACAGTGTTAAAAAACCGTATGTGAACCGAGTATTGATTGTTGCATCCATACTATATATATTATTGCTACTATATATATATATAT